>JANHFP010002024.1:152050-170459 GCA_032468135.1 Calamaria suluensis | reverse complement strand
ATAAATAAATAAATAAATAAATAAATAAATAAATAAATAAACAAACAAACAAACAAACAAACAAACAAACAAACAAATAAATAAATAAACAAATAAACAAACAAATAAATAAATAAACAAACAAACAAATAAACAAATAAACAAATAAATAAATATACTACTAGCTTCCTCTGTCAGTGTTGGTAGGAGTTTTTGGTGATTCCTTGATTAGGCTGTTGTTTGTGAGTTGGTAGTATCCTGACTGGGTTTCGTGCTATTTACTGATGTTTACTGCTTGGAGTTAATCTCTGTTTATAAGGGTGTTGATTGTTGGTCTGGAGATGTTGTGGTCTTTTAGCTTAATCAAGGGACAGCCAAATCCACTCCCACCAACACTGGTAGGGCTTGCTACTCGTATATAAGCAGAGGGCAAACTCCATTCCCTTCTAGTACTACTGAAGATCTTACCAAGTTGGCTCATGAAAGGTCTGCAAGAAACCCGCTAAGCTCAGAGATTGGGCTACAAATATCCTCTTCTATAGGCAGATGCACATGTTGTCCTGTTGCTTTGTTCCGCAACCATGTTTATACTTCTCAGTCTGGCTAACAATCCTGGTTGATCTTCCATCCAAGTACTAACCGAGTTCCAATTTGCTTAGCCTTTTCAAGATAAATCCCATGGTACCATACATTTGCGATGTACGATAGTGGCCAAAATTGTGGAAACCTTTCCGGGAAAACTGTATTTTCTAAAACTAGCTAATAACAACACTTTTGGGGGGAGTAGTACCCTAAATTATATATCAATGGAAAGATAATTTAATCAAGAATGTAATGCATTAACATTTACGGAGGATTTGCAGGTAGAAAAAACAAGATAAACAAAAATTATCACCAAGTCAGTTCATACTTAGTTGGGTAACCTTTAGCATGAATGATGGCCTTACAACATCTTCCTATGGAGCGAACCAACTCTTTTAGTTCTGCAGCTCTTACAATGTGGAACCAAGATTGAAGGATTGCAACCTATTTACTGCCTTATATAAATAGGTTTCAAAATAACTATAATAATGTAATTATACATCCTTATTTTTTTTTTTGTGTAAGTTTTTTTTTTGTTGTTGTTTGTGTTTTTGTTTGTGTTTTGGATGGTTGTATTTTTTGTTGTACGTGTTTTTGGTGTAACTGTATATTTGTTTTGTCTTTTTATTCCTAATAAAAATTTATATTAAAAAAAAAATAAAAAAAAATTGGGGTCCAAAAGTCTGTTTGCGGCATGCTAATTCCCCAAAAGGGCTATTTGATTTTATACTCTTCTGTCTGTCGTGGCCATGAGGCCCAGGAGAGCAGAACAGCTGCATCTGATCATTGTCACCCATTTAACACCACCCAGAGAGCACTTTGTAGGACAAGAAGCAATGGGTGGGAACGAATCAAGGAGAGGAGCAACTTAGAATTAAGGAGAAATTTCCTGACCGAACAATTAATTAGGGGAACAATTTTCCTTCAGAAGTTGTGAATGCTCCAACACTGGAAGTTTTAAAGAAGATGTTGGATAACCATTTGTCTGAAATCATGTAGGGTTTCCTGCCCAAGCAGGGGGCTGACCTAGAAGACCTCCAAGGTCCCTTCCAACTCTGTTATTCTATTCTATTCTATTCTATTCTATTCACTTGTAGCTTAAGGAATGCTATGGACATTGGTGACTATGGCTTATGCCTGTCTTTTGTCAAGTTCACATGACAAATAGTGGCTTTCAATGAGAGATGAGAAAGTATAAACTAAGTTACAAGTGTAGTTAGAAATGTATTAGGTAGGTATGACATCCGGAGCGTACAAAAAATAAAGCGGAGATGAAGGTCCAGCAACCAAGCAAGCAGCTACGTAAATAAATAAGCGGTATTTCTTCCCAAAGATAAGACAATACCAATCTCTAACAAAAATGAAAGATAAATTAATAGACATTATTAGCAAAGTAGCAACTTACAAAAGTGTTGGGACTTTAACCAGACTGCTGCATCTGCCCTCTTGCCTCTTGTAACACAGCTCCTTTGAATGCTGTGGCCAGAAGTCGTAAGGGAAAATTGTGATGAAAACCATTAAAAGATCTTGTAAATGTAAAATGTAATGAAAGGAAATCTGGCCATTCTCAAAGTAATTTCATCACATTGATCAGACAGAAAGTAAATGACAGAAAATACTTTATAGAGACCAACCTTGATAGAAGGAGATAGCCAAGTCTCTTCCTAATGGTCACAGTAATCAGGAGTCTCGTGTGAATAGCCTCTTCTTCTACTACTTTCCCTAGGAAATTTGCCAAAGGGAATTCAAACCAGCTAAGAATATCATCCTAGGATATTTCAGCACAGGGAGCACATATACAGTAAATCAGAGGTCTTCAAACCTGGCAACTCTAGACTTGTGGACTTCAACTCCCATAATTCTTAAAGCTGCCAACATTGAAGACCTCTGCTGTAAACGCTTAGCAGACCTACTACTGCAAACCTATATACCTGCTGTCTAGATGGAGAGAGAATGGAAGTAATGCAGACTAAATCCAACTATTGTTTAACAGAGCTCCATAGCCACAACTGTGGTTTTAAACCTCAGACTGCAGTGGCCCAAAATATACTATTAATCAACACAACTCCCTGGGCTTATACAATGAAGCAGATTGATCTCCTTCTTGTGCTCTGAGAAGTTTGATCGTCCAGGATTGAGATTCCTTTGTCTAATTTCCAGGTTTGCATTGTCATTGTGCTAAAGACATCTAAAGAAAAGCCATTCAGGAGCAGGTCTTCCTCCAAACATTGCCTCAAACCACAAGATAGGCTAAATGGATGGATGGATGGATGGATGGATGGATGGATGGATGGATGGATGGAGAGAGAGAGAGAAAGAGACAGACAGACAAACAGACAGACAGACAGACAGACAGACAGACAGACAGACAGACAGACAGACAGACAGACAGGAAACATTTTCAAAGGGGAGAGACAAGGAAGTCCATTGCCTTTTGGAAAAAGCATTTTGGGGACAACCATGACATAGTTGATTGAGAATCTCTGTAGACATTTAGGCAGATATGGGTTTCAGCAGGTTCTGACCAGTTCTGGAGAATCAATAGCAGAAATTTTGAGCAGTTCAGAGAACTGGTAAATACCCCCTCTAACTGGGCCCACCCCCATCTATTCTGTGCTTCTGAGTCCCAGTTGATCAGGAGGGAATGGGGATTTTGCAGTATCGTCCCCCTGCCACATCCACCAAGCCATGGCACGCCCACAGAACCGATAGTAAAAATTTTGAATCCCACCACTGCATTTAGAGCACATATTATCCTGATCAATAATCTGTATTCTGGCATAACTAATCTTGAATAAATGTATTTTTTAAAATCTAGCCAAGAGTTCCTTCTGACCTTCCTTCCTTCCTTTCTTCAGATAACACATGCATCTGAAAGATAAAAAGGATGTATTTTGACTGTATGAGAAATATTATCACTGATTCATTTTTTATTTTTTTTTTGAGAAATGGGTGTGGTGTAGAATATGCCAGCTGGACAGAATGCTTTCAATTTTAGTGCCAAGCAACAGAGACTAAAGTCATAACTGTTATACACTGAATTTCTCCTCCTCTACCTCCCATCCTGGCCAGCCCCATAAGGTCAAATATCCCCTATTGTTCTGCTTGACCTTGCAAAAAGAAATTTGGAAATGTCAAATACGTGTAAGAAAAGCAAAAAAAAAAAATTGTTTGAAAGTCTATCTTATTACTCCTGACTCACCCTCCAAAACCTTCTCTTTTAATATTTGATGTATTCATATTCTAAATTTAGGCATTTAGGGGATTTTTATTTAGCATGAATTGTGTACAGGTGGCTCACCATTCAAATGTGTGGAACCAAAAGCTCCTAAAAATATTATGCCATTTGCTTTGCTGCACATGCCTTGGTTGTTTTTTACTAGATAATAGTGTCATGTCTTCACTACTCTTTAATATGGTGGTCCTAGCAGCCTAATTAGGAACTTGGGGCCAGGCCTGAATACAACATTTCTTCTAGACCAGTGGTAGCTAACCTTTTTGCCATTGTGTGCCAAAAGCGGGGGGAGCGCAGCCATGGGGATCACCTGCGTGCCCACACTCATAATTATAATTGCGCCCCCCCCCCGTGCATGCGCCCCTCACTTTTAGCATTTGATGGCCCAGTAAGCCCCTTTTTTGCTCTCCACTGGCTCTAGGGCCTCTCTAGGAGTCTTGGGAGTGCAAAAACGGGCTTTCTCACTGATTTATTGTGGGAAATAAGCCAGTCCAAGGTTCACTCACACAGGTTTATTTAAGAACAATCCAACACAGTAAACGCACTCCGAAACAGTTCTGCGGCTGTAACCTTGCCGCTCTATTTATATAGCCGGCTTTCACGCCAAAATGGAACATAGTAATTATCCCCTGCAACAAAGTATCTGCAAGCTCTTTTGCAAGCAGCCCACTGAGTTCCCAGGCAGGCTGCCCCTATTTTGCAACCCATTAACTATATACAACACACTCACCCCCTGAAGGCCTTCCAGAGTCCAGAAACATCCTGTTTGCCAACTTCAGGTCCTGCTGTGCTTGC
This sequence comes from Calamaria suluensis, assembly GCA_032468135.1. Classification (NCBI taxonomy): domain Eukaryota; kingdom Metazoa; phylum Chordata; class Lepidosauria; order Squamata; family Calamariidae; genus Calamaria; species Calamaria suluensis. Next base: position 165,868 of record JANHFP010002024.1, on the reverse strand, counting down.
ATGCCGACCAATATGGCTCCACGTGCTACAGGTGGCATGCGTGCCATAGGTTCGCCATCACTGTTCTAGACTTGGAGGGGAAAACCCCCCGGAGAACTATGCTATAACCAGGAAAGAGGGACAGGACATAATCAGGTAGCATCAGCCAGGAAGAAGGTAGGATACTTCGTAGTTTATCCCAAAGGGACAATTAGCTCTTTTTAAGGCAAAGTCCTTTGTGTAGCATGTTGAGGTGGCTGCTGTCCTTAAACGTAGATAAGGATAACCAAAGAAAAGTCTGCAGAGCCAGAAAAAAATGATTTCATTTATATTTCATTAAATGTAATTAAAGTGGAGATGAGGGAGCCGGTCTCTTGTAGTCATTAAGGTCAGAAACTGAGAGAGTTCTAGTCCCGCCTTAGGCCTTGGGCCAATCACACTCTCTCAGCCCTAGGAAGGAGGCAAGGGCAGACCACTTTTGAAAAACCTTGCCTAGAAAATTGCAGAGAGACTTTTCCAGGAAGTCTCTGATAATCAGACACAATTAAATGGAAGGAAAAAAGAAGAATTAATGATTTTTTTTCTTTCTGCTAAGCCTGCCTCTTAATGACTTTACAAACACCACAAATTCCATCTCCATCCTGGCAACAAGAGAGAAGTGGGTTTTTACCAATCCCTTCATCTAGAACTGCGTTTCTCAAACTTGGCAACTTTTAAGATATATGGGCTTCAATTCCCAGAATTTCACAACCTTCAGTCATTTAATGTTTCTTTAGTCTCTGATCTAGGCCACCTCTCAATTTGTGGTCATCTCCCACATTTGAAGGACTGGCTGGGGTTTAAGGAAAGAGTTCAGGTGTCAAGGTTAGGAAATACAAAATCTATTTGGATCAGTGGTGGGTTTCAAAATTTTTTACTCCTGATTCTGTGGATGTGGCTTAGTGGGAGTGACATGGCTTGGTGGGTGTGACTTGGTGAGCATGGCAGGGGAAGGATGCTGCAAAATCTCCATTCCCACCCCGCTGCAGGGGAAGGTTACTGCAAAATCCCCATTCCCTCCCAATCAGTTTGGACTCAGGAGACAGAGAATAGATGGGGGTGGGGCCAATCAGAGTTTTTACTTCCGGTTCTCCGAACTAATCAAAATTTCCGCTACCAGTTCTCCAGAACTGGTCAGAACCTGTTGAAACCCACCTCTGATTTGGATGTTTTAGAGACTTAAGAAGATTTGCAAAGTGTCTTAGAAAAAGATGTAAGCTTTTTGTTTTTCTTTCTGGAAAGGAAAGATAGATACATTTCCCAAAAGAATATTTTCCTATTATAAGACAACAATCCTTTAGCTTCCACATCTGAAAGCAGGGAAGGAAGAGGGCTGACTGTTGCCAAGCTTAAAAGTGAAGAGGTATTTGGAAAATTTCAGCCATCCCAAACTGATTAAATCACATTAAGTTAAAGAGACCACAAAAAAGAAGATGGACACAACGTTCTTGCTTGAGTGTGTTTCTATGTATATTTGAATTGCCCAAAAATAAAATAGCCCATGAGACTTTTAAAATATATGTGTATATTAGGGCACATCAAAAAGGAAATGAAGAATTTGGCACATGGGAATTGCTACATCCTTCTCTCTTAACTCACAAACAGCCCTACCACATTCACTGGGCAAAGGAACAGGAACAAGTTGGAACGCACAACTTGAACTTCAGTGAGTCAGGAACTTTGTCTATGATGGGGATGGAAATCCTCCTCCCTTCCTGCAGTGCAGGAAGTACCTGTAAACATCTTGGGGGAAATTCATCTCTGCGGACGATGTCATCTCCCATAAGTGATGCCTTGTAAGGCTAAAAGGCATCAAAGTAACCTTGAATTCAACTTGGGGGGGGGGGAGAGATGGCGGAGAAACTTACTCATAACCAGAAAATAGGGACAGGATTTTACAAAAACCAACTAAGATCAGACAGGAAGAATGAAAGAATGAAGACCGCAAGAACATCAGAACTGGGAATCAATCTGATTCAGGATAGCAACAAATTACCCAGGAAATATCCGGCCAGGGATGGTAATCAGCCAAGATGTAAATAGGGAAGAGTAATATCTTTTTTTGGGGGAGCGGGAGTGATTTGATAGTTTCAAGATAATCTTGCCTTGGTTTACTGATAATTGACACCAATGTCACTTATCTGTTAAATATGGGAACAATGAAGGACAACCACTGGGCTAAGAAGGAGAAACAGGAACATATAAAGAGGAAAATTATTCTTATTGATGATCACTAGCTGCTTAGTGGATAATTTCATTTCCCTCAGCGCTCCTTTTGCACCACAATTATTAATATGTTGTACTAGGAAGCACGTTAAAGGACAACACTTTTAAGCTACTGTAAGATTCTGCCACCCCAAAATTTCAGGGACACATCCAGGAAGTCACCAGGAGTTAACAAAGTTCACCACTGCTAAGCATCAAACATAAATTGTCATGATTCTTTTAAAAAGAAGTGATTTAATAGAAATGGCCCTGCAACCATGGAACTCGGGGAAAACTTTCTAAAAATTTGGTACTTTCTAGTGGTTGGTGGAATGCAATCTACCTTCTGTTTATATATGCCATCAGATAGAGATGCTGGCTCAAGAAGAGAAGGCTCTAGTGCAGATGTGGGTTTCAGCAGGTTCTAACCAGTTCTGGAGAACCGGTAGCAGAAATTTTGAGTAGTTTGGAGAACCGGTAAGTACTGTCCCAACCCACATCTATTATCTGCCTCCCAAGTCCCAGCTGATCAGGAGGAAATTGGGATTTTGCAGTAACCTTCTCCTGGAGTGTGGAGGGAAATGGAGATTTTACAGTATCCTTCCCCTGCCACGCCCATCAAGCCATGCCTACCAAGCCACACTCACAGAACCGGTATTTGGATTTCACCACTACTTTTAAGGGAAGGTTGTTCAGAAGGCAGTTGTGCAGCAATTCCCCCAAAAAAGTATCTCAACTCTTTCCAATTTCTGATTTCAGACCTTGTGACCATGAGACTGAAATAACATTGATCACATTCATTGCTGACCTTTGGTGGGGGCAGGATGAGAGTGGTTCATCCATCTGGCTTTCCTTGATATCTCAGCAACATTTAATACTATTGATCATGGCAGTAAAGTCTAATTACACCTGAAAACATGATCTACCAAGTCCCCATGAATAATTTAAAGGCAATACAGCAAAAAAAAGTGAAGGCATCATTCAGAGAATTTTAAAAATCAAATCTGAAATGAAAACACAATCCTTCTTTTTAGCCATCATTCGAGAACATATTGATGAAAATATCATAATTTCTTAAGATCCATGTTCATGACTACAAGGACAATGTTGTACAACATTGGAAGAAAGACACAGTATCAATGATACCTCAACACACACACACACACACACAAATCATACAGCAGATGTTTAACTAAATTAAGAATGACTTCCATGTATACTACATATCATGCAACAAGACAAATACAATAAGAGTCTGTTTTCTAATGTTTCTGTTAAAAAATATAAATCAGTTGGAGTACAAAGTGAAGGTCAACACTTTATTGATATATTTAGAAACCTGAGAATGGATTTCTTGGTGAGTTTTAGAAGATATTGCATATCAGCTATGGATTTTGGGCTAATATTATTTTCTACAGATTGGAGAACATTATGAATAAAAATCTTCAACAGCTATGGAATTACCATTGTCATCAATTTTTATAGAAGACTTTGAGAAGATAGCTTTAGAAGTCATTGTTGTCTTAAATATATTATGTTTTTATTAACAGGTAGCTTGGAAAAGATGAATTGTAGTGTTTCCTAAAGCATCTAGAAATGTCAACATCCAGCATGCCAAGACTGTGGTGGCTGGCTATTCTCAAATGTTCTCTGGAGGTGAGGTAATGATAGATATCTAACCCATGAAGTGTATAGAAATATTACAAATATAGATGTCAATACTGATTCACATCTCCATCTTCAACAAAAAAAGATTGTTATGAATAAAGCAGAAAAAATAAAGTGATGTAGATATCTAATGAAATGAAATTTGACTACTGCATATGAGCTTCTGAGCAATAAACATAATTATAGAGAGGAAAATAGCAGAATTACAAAAGAGGAAAAGTAAACAAACCTTCCTTATATCTCAAATGTGATTGATAAGGTGAGAAACATTTTTGGGGAAAAAGAATTTGGAAATAAGTTTTGAAATGTGGACAAGATACAATTGTTAGTAGGGGTAAACTAATAAAATTATGAACTGAACGAATGCGTGAAATCAATTGTCAATGAAGAATCAGTGAAAATGTTCCATAGATTGCAAAATCAAAGATTATGAAAGCAAAATGAGGATGAAAAAGATAGCATATTCAACATTGGCTGAACATAAATCATAAGGGCTAACTCACAGAACAGACGTGGGAGTATTTAATGTCCCACCATATGTAACAGAGTTTATGACATATGTGATAGAAATGTATAAACTTCCAAACCATTTAAAGAGAGAGGACGGTAGTTAAGTGTTGTCTACCTGGCAGTTACTATTTCACTGCAGACATTTTGCTCCACTGAACCAAGGTAGAAATAAGGTAGATGGAAGGTCTGTTGCTCAGCAAAATTTCAGACGTGCTCTGATGAAGCCAGGGGCATGACCAACAAAATGTCACTCACTTGCATTGTTTATTTATTATTATTATTTTATTTATTTTGTCAATTGCATATTAGATAATATATATATATATATAAGTATAAGCATGAATTGAATACAAAAATGAACACAAATAAAGAGAACATTAGGACAGGAATGGTAGGCACTCTGGTGCTCTTATGTTGTTGTTGTTGTTAGTTGTGAAGTCATGTCCGACCCATCGTGACCCCATGGACAATGTTCCTCCAGGCTTCCTGTCCTCCACCATTCTCTGGAGTCCACCCAAACTCACGCCTACTACTTTAGTGACTCCACCCAGCTCTTATGCATGTCCACATTATGTCTCGCAGCACTGCCTGGAAGTCATTTCACCAATTCAAGAGGTTCTTACGAACATGTCTTGGTGTGTTTTTTTAAAAAAATAACTTAATGTAGATGTTACATATAAATGCATTGTTACAGGATCAATGAATACTGACATTGATTGCATAGAGTAGAATATATTATTTCTGTCTGCTGTGCAGTAACTAAGATGTCTTCTCCTAGTATTATAATTATGGCTGGTTGGGTTCTGTTACCTGTGATCTTCTTTAAGGTGACAATTTACTGTCCATAGAGGTTAGTCTGAAGGAACATGTCCACTGTGATAAGGTATGGTTTCAAATAATTGCTTTGCCAGATTTAGGTATTAGTATCTTCCACTAAAGCACATCTCATCAATTTTCATATTTCTGCTGTCTTTGCTTCCTCCATCAAAACAACAACAAAATCTGCTAAAGAGAAAAAAATGAATGTGTTACAATTGATAAACTATCCAAGATTTGAAATTAACCAGACCACTCTCTCATCTTACGGTCCTTGAACAAGATAGAACTTCAAAAAGTGAAATTCCCTGTGAAGTAGCACAAATGACAAAAGCAGTTAGAAGATGTTTATTGAAACCGAAATTTTATTTATTTACTGTCAGTGACCAGCAAAGACATCTATCGTCTCTTTCTTGATCCTTTCAAAAAAGAATCGGCAAAATTGTACAGTATGTATCTTTTACTTCTCAATGGCTCAGCAAAAAATAATTATAATAATAATTCAGCAGAAAAGTTATTATCGATCCTGTCAAATGTTGTTAAGAAATGTATGAAAGACGTCTGGCTATGGAAACCTTGTTATATCATACTACAACTAAAACATGATTGCATCTACTTTTACAGAGAGATGATTCCAGGGTCCTGAGATGTGGATTTTGTAGATAGACAACTTGGGTATGAAATCCTGAAAATAAACATTGGAATAACATGATTTGATCCTCAACATTCTTCCTCTTTATTTTTGATCAAAACCATAGGCATGTTATACATTCTTGTGGCTTGCTTTAGGAGGACATTAAGCCTCTAACAGTTTTTGAGCAGGTGAACGAATAATCAGACTAATGAATTCATATGCTATTATAGTTAGACGCTTGTGGTATCAGGCCATGGATGTATTCAGCACCCACATTCCTTTCATATTAGTGCTTACAGTTAGAATGCAGATAATGACTTAATTGCCCCCCTTTCCTCCCTTTCTCTTCCCTGGCCTGATGTTCCTCAGGCATAATAGAAACAGCCCACACATTTCTCAACAGCGTGGGTCTCTATAATAACTCTACCCATTCTCCATTCATCTCTCTTCCCTGAGAAGCCCTGGAAAGATTTCTGTCACTTTCAAATTAATCAGAAGCCTTCACCCGAACATAACCCTCCAACCTCTAACAGGACAACAGGACTGGAATTTGTGGTCAGAAAGAAAACTTCACATCTGGTAAATCAGTCACTATAATGCAAACACACACACACACACACACGTGTGTGTGTGTGTGTACGGATTATTTGACTCCTGGTGAAATAGCAGGAACAGGCTGTTTCATTTTTTTCTATACCTTCTTATATATAGTCTATCCCGAAAATGGGCTACATGAGGAAGGAAACAAGAATATCCTAATATATGAATGGATATCTGCTTACTGTATATATGGTTGGATTTCTAAATGAGAGATTTAATTAATAACTAACCATGCAATCTTTCTGGGATCGCCATGATTTGCCGTGGATACTGGTATGGAGATAAAGGATGAAAATGGTCCTGGAAGAAGTCCCAGGAAACGAAAAGCTTTTCTCTCAATGACACCACAGTGCATATCTACACTATCTCACATGATGACCCTCCAGATGCATGGATTTCACTGCTTTGGTATCCAGGGAATTCTGGCAGTTAGTTCACATACCCGGAAGAATTTCAGATTGAAGAAGGCACTTCCAAAGCATCCAAAATCTTTTTAATCTCAGCCTCAATCTAGAAGTCAGATTCCAAATGATGATGTCACTATAGAAATGTTTCCCAAAGTTAAAAATCAAGAGGCCAGTCATGTATCTTGCCTATAAAAGTTGCCTAAAGACTCAGCAGTCATTTTGCAAAGATACAGATCTTAGCTCTTAACTGCCTTAATAGTCTATTATTTTCTTCCAAAGTTAAGGGACTGTCTCGTTTTAGGCATATTTTACACATTCCTAAAGATAGCAGGAGGACATTTGTGGCTCAGTGGGTAAGACAGCCGAGCTTGTGGATTGGAAGGTTGGCAGTTCAGCGGTTTGAATCCCTAGTGCCGTGTAACGGGGTGAGCTCCCATTACTTGTCCCAACTTCTGCCAACCTAGCAGTTTCGAAAGCACATAAAAATGCAAGTAGAAATAGTAGGGACCACCTTTGTTGGGAAGTTAACAGCTTTCTATGCACCTTGGGCATTTAGTCATGCCAGCCACATGACCACAGAGACGTCTTCAGACAGTGCTGGCTCTTTGGCTTTGAAACATGAGCACCGCCTCCTAGAGTCAGACACGACTAGCACATATGTGCAAGGGAAACCTTTACCTTTGTCTGTGTATTAAAAAAGTGTATAAAAAGAAATGATTTCTGCATACATGCTGATTTTTTTTCCCTTAGATATTTATTTTTTGTCTTGTTTGTTTGATAGTGCATATGATTGTGAGATCCCTGCTGTAGGGAAAGCTGTGGTGAAAACAGATATTCAGGTTGCCCTTCCTACAGGTTGCTATGGTCGAGTAGGTAAGTTGTTAAAAAGAAAAATTGTAATCTTATAGACTTGCTAAATCTTTATTTGTGAAAATAGAAAGTTTGTCATACTTAACACCTTTTTTTTCTTTCTTTGATTTAAGCTCCTCGATCTGGATTAGCTGTAAATCATTTCATTGATGTTGGTGGTGAGTAATTGTTTCTGAATGTAATTATATTAGTATATGCATTTAGCTGCTGCAGCATAAAATGCATATTTCATCATTCTTAATTTGGATAAAAATATTATTAGTGGAATAAATTGACAGGCTCCAAAATATGGTTTTGCTTATTTACATTCATTTGCAAATTTAATAAGATGGCAGTATTGTACTCTTACGTTCTGGGAACAGAAGTATTGAAAGATGAAATGTGAGTTTTCTTTATTATATAAATAGGCTCTCTATAATTTTAGGGAAGCTAAACGATGGAACATATGTTCCTTGCAATAATTTATGATCAAGTTAATGAAAGCACATCTGTTAAATAAATTGACCGTGAATTAAGCTCTGCAGAAGTATATGCTAGCAGTTGGCTAGATACATTTATCCACTGCATATATTTATTTCAATTAAGCATGTTTGGCAACAAACATTTTCAAACTTTAAGGAATCCTCACACTGATTCATTTGTTACTGAGCTTCTGAGCTAATAAGACTAAATCGCATTAAATAAACTAAGGTTCTACTAAATATAGTATATTTTAAGTCATGCCTCCTGCCTCATTGAGTTGAATTGGAATTAAGTACAACTAGAAAGTAAATACTGCTACTGGATTAATACTCTTAGATGTATCATAGAAACCCATTGCAATATTTGCTGTGTGTGTGGTTTTGTGGAAATAGATCTATACTGGCCTCCCTTAATATAAAAAAAATATCAGCAGAAAACAATTAACCAGTGTATGTGTGTGTATTTCACTTAACAAATTCCTGGTTGGTGTGTGTGTGTGTGTATTTAAATTCAGTCTGAGTGGACTCAAATATACAGGGAAACATCTACACTGTTGCATTCTCTTTAACAGCTGGAGTAATTGATGAGGACTACAGGGGAAATGTTGGTGTTGTATTGTTTAACTTTGGAAAGGAACCATTTAAAGGTAAACAAAATTAAGAATAAAATTTATTTTAGGCTAATGCTTCCCTTAAATTTCCTGTTTTTAAATTAGAATATACATGTAAAAGGTGAGTGCTGATCAGTTTTGGTAGAGCAACTGAGGGAGCCTCAAAACAATTCTCCCTTGATGGAAACATGTATACTGCCTTGCAAATATAGCATTAATCAAAACTTCCCAAACTGCTCAGTTCCCCAGCCGCTTTATAAAGTTTTAGATTGTTCTTTGACCTCCAAATATTTAGTATATGAAAATAAGTACTATCAATAACAGAACTACCAATAATAGCAAAAACAATAACAGATAGTCCCCTTGACCCTTGCAGAATGATATTGACTACACTGGCAAACTCTGGCGTAAATAATATGTATCCAGCTGGACTTTATAAGCAGTCATCCAATCTCCAAGAGGAGAAACAAGTCATTTCCTTACATTGTCCTTAGTTTAAGTGCACAGTATTGTTCTGGCATTTTCCTTAGAATGATCTAACAATGTGTTGATAATTTGTTGTTGCTTTTTAAACAATATCACTTTTTGAATCCCCCCCCTTTTTTTTTCTAGTGAAAAAGGGTGACAGGATTGCTCAACTAATCTGTGAGCGCATCTACTATCCAGTTCTTGAAGAAGTCAAGGTAAGAAATGGGAAAGAAATAACTGCTTTGTCAGGTATCTTACCCTGTTTTCCCCCAAATAAGTCATCCCCTGATAATAAGCCCAATTGGGCTTTTAAGCACATGGCAATAAGGCCAAACACTTACTTCAGGGTTCAAAAAAATATAAGGCAGGGTCTTATTGTCGGGAAAACACAGTACCATCAATAAAATGTAGGAATTAAAAGAATTTATTTAATGTAGGGACAAGGGTGAAATCTATTCGGTTCACATTTACTTCAGAATCTCAAATCTTTTTGTCAGCAGTCTGCAGAGTTTGAGTTTTTAGCAATGTAACAAATTGCTTTTGAAAACAGATTAGTTATGGATGATTATGAGAAACCACAGCTGTCATTTATTGGAATGTTTAGGATGTTTATATATATGAATATAGAGGTAGACTGTTCAGTGGTCATAAAAAAGATTTACCACATCGTTGACTGAACTTGCACCCATCATATAATTGTGGTTTGGCAATAGGTGCATATTTATGCCGGCCACAGCATCCCACAGTCATTATTTATGACCTTCGCTGCACGTTTCCAACAAGCAAATTCAGTGGAGAATCTGGCACAGTTACTCGATGTTATGCTTTATGACCGTGTCACTTAGTGACCGTTGGCAACCCAAATTGTGGTCAGTGAGGATCCCAACTGGGATTTCACGCCTCAACTTTTTGTCTTCTATGACTTTTTTTCCTCCGTTAGTCAATTAAACAAATTCCTTCCATTTTTCAGGATTTGGATGAAACGGAACGTGGCTCAGCCGGTTTTGGATCAACCGGGCAGAAATAAAGAAAACTCTTTTTATACAGTATATTTTTATACACCGTTTTTAAATGTAAATAAAGTTTGATAGGAAATTGTGGGATTTTCTTTTATTTCTTATAAGGGAGAGATGGATTTTAAAACATTACTGCAAGGAAAAGAACATAGATCACTACAGGCTGTGCTTGCTCAGTGCTATTGTAGGGAGAGGAATCTGCCAAAGGTAACTTAACTTTCAGAGACAACTTAAAACCTGCCCCAGACCCTTGTTTAGGGTCCTTCCAATCAATTTTAACTGGAATTGTTTTAAGAATAAGCTACAACTAATAAAAAGTACACTCGGACTCATTTATAGACAGTCCTCACCTAATATCCACATTCCATGACTGAAGTTAAAACTTCAGAACAAGGATGGTGTACAATAGATCCTTGTAATTGTGGGCATCACACCATCCCCACACTTTTCATGGTCTCAATTTGGGCACTTGGCCATGCAATGACATATCAGTGTCCTGCAGTCAAATGTGAAAACGCATCTGGTTAACTGAGTTGAATGGAATCTACACGGCATTCATAGTACTAGAGATCCTATGTCATGCCTCTGCCAGCGTTCGACTCAGAGGTAGAGAGCAGTGAGGGGGAGGTTGGAGTGGAGGAAGAGCAGGCCCAGGCTGAATCCAGTGAGCTGGGGGTGGAGTCAGAGAAGGGCAGCTCAGAGGAAGGAACAGCGCCCCCAATTGACCCCAGACAGAGACGCAGAGGCAAATGGGCTATGGAAAAGAAGGCTACTCGAGAGTAAAGATAGCTGAGTGGAGCCTTTAAAAGCCAGCTGGTAACAACACTGGTGTCAAAGCATTGAATTTCTCAAGCTGTGTCTCATGGTCTGGTATCTGTGAGTAAGGAGTCTTTCATCCAAGGTTTTGTTTCTTGATAAGGCATTAATTACCATTGGAATGAAGCCACAGTTTGTTTTGGGAAATATTTGCTTTTGAAAAAAGGAAACAAACTTCAGAATAAAGAAGACCATTTGTTTTTTGCACTTAAAGTTGGTTTGTTTTACGTCTCTGGTTTTGGGTTTGCTAACTGCGTTGAGTTGGGTCATCACATCCTATTCAAATTGCAATCCTGGTCTGGCAAGGCCATAGTACAGAGCTCATCAAAGGTAGGAAATTTGCTGCTGCATTAATGTGACACACCTTGAACAAGCCCTGTCTAATTCCACGTGTTACAAACAAAATTTAAACTGGCTTTGGAACCCTGTTTTTTCAGCCACTGAAATCCTTACGTGTTCTCTGCAGATATTTATACAAAGGTTTAAGCATGTTTTAAAAAAGAGCAAGAAGCTCACTACCGTAAAGCCAAAAAGTGGACCAGACAAGCATGTGACATGCCCAACAATCAATACTTTTGTTCCCTTACCAATAAAAAACTTTGAAAAAAAATACTTTTGTTCCCTGTCAAATATATTGAACCAAAGATAGATGCATAAATGATTGAGGGGTGAAGGATTACATTTCCACTTTAGCAAATAAGCCACTAGATGGCACTTGAAAATAGGCTTTTCCTATTCCCCCCCCCGCCCCCCCCAAAAAAATGCTTAAGTCTGTAACTAATCAATAGCCCTTCCCATGAGATTATATTGGTGGAAAGCAACAGCAATGCTTGAGAGAAAGCTGGCAAAAAGCTGTCATGGCAATGGAGAGAAACAGAATCTACAAAGATTTTGGAAGACTCGCCTGTTTGCACAATTGTTCCTGGCTTACGAATGCAAAAAAAAAACAAAACCCCATCCTTTCCCCAGCTTGGTTTTTCAAGAAGAATGGAAAAATATAGCAAAGAAGAAACATTCCTCTTTCTTTCTTTCTTTAGTTCTTTCCTTCCTTCTTTTCCTTTCCTTCTTTCTCAGTCCATCAACTTTCATCTCTTTCACTTCAAACTTGATTCTTGCAAGTATGTTTGGTGCTTTGCATTTTTAGTGTGTGGCACCCTCGAAACAGGATTTTGTGGTCCCTTAACATTATTCCTCTATTTCTGTCTCAGCTGGGACCCTAGCAATCATTCCAAAAGATAGTGCCTGCCACTCCTGCTTCAGCTTCAGTGCCATTAAATAAGTTCCAGCATCAACTGGCCTGCTAGTTTGCCCTATCAAATCATTCCCTTTTATCTGTTGGGAGTTTAAAACTTTTTTTTTCTGTGGGGGGGGGTGAGCTTTGCAATTTTCAACTTGGATACAGCTGTGACTGGATGAAGCCATTTTTGCTTCACTGCTTCCCACTTGTGTGATTGTGATGCACTGTCATGCCTCTGTCCGCGTCTGACTCGGAGGTTGAGGAGGAACAGCTGTCAGAGAGCAGTACGGGGGAGGCTGGAGCTGGGAATGAGAATGGGGAAGAGCAGGCCCAGGCTGGACCCAATGGGCTAGGGGCAGAACCAGAGAGGAGTTCAGAGGAGGAACTGGGATCTTCCCCACCTGATCCAAGGCATGGTGCTTTTCCAAGAGGCAACTGGACTTTTGCTTTTTCTAAAGAGCTGAAGAAGCTTCTTTGGATAAGAAGCAAAACATCTTCAGAGAAAAACCAGAAAGTCCCTTTTGCCTCTTGAAAAAACACCTCTGGGAGAATAAATAGAGATGTTGCAGTCTTGTTACAGACTAAGTCACAAACTATCCCAATAATGGGAGTAAGGGAAAAGAACCTTTGCTTGTTCTTTCAAGCAAAGATTTTTTACTTGAAAGAGCAAATATGTTGCTCTTTTTTGCAGAACATGCTCTAAAATTTTATTTGGGATGACTACATGGCAAGGAACACCTTTGAGTAATTTCTTTTCTTTTCCAGCACTTGCCAGAAAATGTTTAATGTTAATTAATCATGTGCCTGTTTGGACGTCTTTAGCAAAGTCAGTTATCCATGTTTTCGAAGAGTAGCTAAATAACAGCCACTCAAATGTGTTCCAAAATCCAGCAAATATTTCCTTTGACTACTAATTGTGATAAGACAATGAAGTAAATCTATGTATTCGTCATTGAAACAGCTCTCCAAAACGAAATCACTTTTAACTTTGTGAAATGTGAACATTTTATGCTTTAGTCAGGACAGCACAGCACAGAAACAAAAAAAAAAGATAATAATTGAGATTAAACTCCAGTTGTCCAGGACAAAATTACTGCAAGATGTCATAATTGGACAAAAACCAGTCTTATTTCTTTTCCAACGAAACGGAGCCAACCAGATGTCTTTTAGAACCTGCCACCTGCAGAGATCATAGCATTGAAAATTCCTCCTATACCCAAGAGTGGGACAGCTTCCGAAAAATGTAAATTATAGATGTTAACGTCTCCTCATCTGACCCTTTCAAAGAGAAAAGAAAAGAAAGAAAGGCTATGAATCAGCCTTCCTTAATTTGCTATCCTCTAAATATAAAATGTTAAAGGTTTCCCTTGCATGTATGTGCTAGTCATTTCTGACTCTAGGGGGTGGTGCTCATCTCCGTTTGAAAGCCGAAGAGCCAGCGCTGTCCGAAGACGTCTCCGTGGTCATGTGGCCGGCATGAC
>JANHFP010002023.1:119764-130414 GCA_032468135.1 Calamaria suluensis | reverse complement strand
TGAGCAACCTGTGGACTCTTCAAGTAAACATAGAACTTTTAAAACAGGGGATTTAGTCTATGCACTAAATCATAATGTTGATCCAGCATGGGTGCCAGCACAGATCACTCAGATTACAGATCCTCTCTCACATAGATTACAAACAGAGGACGGGCAACAGTGGAAAAGACATATAAATCAGTTAAGGAGTGAATAAAACAAACGTTGCAAGAGCAAACTCCAAACAAGGAAGCCGTAGTAAATTTAGATTGCGCCTGGCCAAGAGAGTTAGGAGAAGAGCCTGAAAATACCACTATAAGCCACAGGGAGCCTGGAGACATCATACTAGACCAACCACAAGTAGCTGATGGGGAACCACGAGCAATACACTACCAAGGAGATACAATTGAAGCTAGCAAAGAACAGAGTACACAAACCAGTTGTCACGCCCAGCGTGACAAAAAAGCATGAAGAAACACACCTGGAGGTCCACGGACGACGGAACACAGGGGGGGGGACCATGGAACGGACGCAGGGAATCAAGCAAATGAGGGTTAAACCAGTAATCATGGGCTGCCTGGGATAAGTGAATAATTGCAAGGTCCGGACAGGGTGGGACAGGCGAGAGGGATAGGGATTGGCTAGCCAGATGCATAAAAGGAAGAAACCCCGGCACTAGGGAGAGCTGTTTTCACTTCGAATTGCCATTGAGAATCTGTCCGCTTCAGAACGAATAAAAAGAGCCTGATCACACTTCATCGCTGTGGGAGTTTCGTTTCTTCGAGCGGCTGACCTTGACAAGAAAACAGCTCTCTCCTAAAACCATCTGCGTTGCTGCGGCGCCTCGGTCTGGATGGAGGAGTTGCTCGGAGCCGTCGGCAGAGTGGAGGAGGCATCTGGCGGTGGGGCGGCCGGCAGTACCCAGCAGAGGATCTCGCCGTGGTCCGGCCGAAGGAGACCCTGGCAGACGATCCTGTCGACAAGCGGGCGCCGGCTCCTGGTGGCATGGGTCGGCGTTGAGGCAGCCCACGAGTCGGAGGCTGCCTTCGCCTTCCTACGCGCCGCCAGTGGCTGGGTGGAGCCGGGAGGCGGATCCGAACCATGACGTCAGTAAAAAGAGCCGTCGCAGCGAACGTCGCGCAACAATGACTAGACTCCATCAGCAGTTCGGGGCCCTGACGTTAGAAGAGGAGGCCGAAGAGGAGGATGGGAGAGGGCATGTGAGCCGTCGTATACAGCGACAGGGAGGTCGCTCGCCAGACCTGCCAACCGAGGAAGGGGAGTCCTTCAGTTTTCCTCCCGCGACGCCCAGAACTGCCGGATCCCCCCCACACTCAGGAAGGCAAGTACCAAGGGGATTGCAGCCTGTGGCCCGGCACCAGCCTGCTGAGCCCGTGTGGGCCGCAGGCCTAGCACCCCAGCCAATTTGGGGACCCCCTCCGTTGCAAGCCCATTTCAATGGGAGCCCGGACCGTGTGGCCATGTTTATCAATCAGGCGTTGGGACATGTAGATACGTATGGTCACCTGTACCCACATCAATGGGCTTTGGTGGGGGCTATATCCGGGGTGATGACGGGGGAGGCGGCTGATTGGGTCGCCGATTTGCACAGCGAACGAGCCAGGGAACTGGCGGATCCTGGGTTGTTCTTGGACGCTCTGCGGGCTCGGTTCCAGGACGAAGAGTGGCTGCATGCGGCCGAGGATGATCTCTTGTCGCTGGCACAGAAAGGCCGCCCCGCTCGGGAATATGTTGTGGCCTTTAAGAAAGCGGCAGGTCGACTGCGGTCATGGCCTACCCGAATGCTAGTACAACAATTCAAAAACGGACTGGATAGTCGTCTACGTAAGGCCTGCGTGTATAGGGGGTTAGGCCATGATATCCAGCAATGGTACCGGGCCGCCGTTGAAATTGACCGTGAGCTGCGACTGGAGGGGCCCGGTACGGGTCCCAGGAAACCTATGGGGCCGCCACGGAAGGCTGTGGGGCTGAGCCGTGGAGGGCGTGAGCCAACGGATCAACCCACGCTGGAGTTAGGGCAGCGGCCCAGCTTTCGCTGCTACAGATGTGGGAGACAGGGCCACAGAGCTTTAGAATGCCCCATTCCACCTCTAACCCCCCTGCAGGATGAGGAACCGACAGATAAGGGAAAACCCCAAAGGGAAAAGGGGTCATCCCGTCGTCTATCCAGAGCAGGGGCTTACCGTAGCGGGGAAGACGGAGGTTCCACGGATACCGACCACCCTTGGGCACCCGGCCCGGGTAAAGACGACGGATCCGACGACTATATGGTAAGCGGCCAGGTGTTGCCGTTTATGCTGCCAGTGGCGTTAAAGAGACAACCAGAAGGGGAGTGGGTAGCACATTGTGCGCTTTTGGACACGGGATGCACCCGTTGCATTATTAGTGAGGTGTTGGTTGAGAGGTTGCAGTTGGTAACCTATCCCTTGTATCGTCCAATTCAATTTGAGCAAATGGACGGGTCGTCCTTCAACACGTATCACTGAACTAGTTCCCCTGAGGATTGAAAACCATGTGGAACTAATTAGGTTCATAGTGGTACCCACTAATGAGGAAACATTGGTGTTAGGCCTCTCCTGGATGGATAAGTGGAGGCCCGTCATATGGTGGGATGACGACTGGCGGCGTATTCGTATCCAGTCCAGAGTTGGTACTAACAATGTAGTTGGAGGGGCGGCAGAGAAAGATCTTGCAGACCTAAAAGGGGTCCCTCTGTGTTACCATGATTTACAAGGAGTATTTAGTACAGCTGCTGCCAGTACTCTACCTCCCCATAGAGCCACCGATTGTGCAATAGAATTAAAACCAGGGGCCCTTTTACCGAAACCCCGGATGTACCCTATGACCCTAGCAGAGCAAAGGGAAATGAGAAAATACATAGATGAAAACTTGGCCCGGGGTTTCATACGCCCAAGTAAATCTAGT
The DNA here is from genome assembly GCA_032468135.1 of Calamaria suluensis. Taxonomy (NCBI): domain Eukaryota; kingdom Metazoa; phylum Chordata; class Lepidosauria; order Squamata; family Calamariidae; genus Calamaria; species Calamaria suluensis. The sequence goes on along the minus strand of JANHFP010002023.1, from coordinate 127,489 downwards.
GTGGCCGCACCAGTAATGTTTCGGACTAAAAAAGACGGGGGGTTGCGCCTTTGCGTTGATTTTAGAGGCCTCAACGCGGTGTGTGTGGACTATCCTTACCCTTTGCCATTAATCAAAGAACTATTAGCTGCTTTAGCGACCGGGACAGTGTTTACGAAACTGGATCTACGTGAGGCGTATCATCGCGTACGTGTACGGACTGAGGACGAATGGAAGACGACGTTCAACTGTCCCTTGGGCAGTTATGCATACAGGGTTATGCCCTTTGGCCTTCAAGGAGCCCCTGCTGTTTTTATTAATTTAATTAATACCGTTCTGCATGAGCACCTCTATAACGGGGTGCTCGTCTACCTTGACGATATTCTTATATATTCGAACAACCTTGACGAGCATATAAGACTGGTCCGGACAGTATTGACAAAATTGAAGGAGGCCCAACTATATGTAAAGACTACGAAATGTGAATTTCACAAACCATCGATTGACTATTTGGGGTACCGCATTTCGAGTAACGGACTGGAAATGGACCCTGGAAAAATTACAGCAATATTGGATTGGCAGACCCCCAAAACGCGGAAACAATTACAAAGTTTCCTGGGGTTTGCCAATTTTTACCGGCAATTCATTCCGGGGTTCTCTGGGGTGGTACTCCCATTAACAGAGTTGCTAAAGGAGGGTACTGGTGGAAAACCGTCACCCAATCAAAGGTTACGGTGGGATGATAAGTGTACAAAAGCGTTCGAAACCCTAAAGGCCTTATTCACCACCGAACCGGTGTTGAAGCATCCAGACATATCGAAAGAGTTCACTATTCAGGCGGATGCTAGCGACACTGCAGTAGGAGCGGTCTTACTTCAGCAAGACCACTCGGGAGCGCTGAAACCCTGTGCATATACCTCCCGCAAATTCACCCCAACCGAAAGAAACTGGGCAATCTGGGAAAAAGAGGCCTTTGCTATCTATTGGGCTCTCCTTTCTTGGCGGCACTGGCTAGAGGGATCAGGGGTGCCATTTACAGTATGGACAGATCACAGAAATCTAGAAGCCTTACAGAAAATGAGACAATTATCCCCAAAACAGGTACGGTGGGCTCTATTCTTTAGCCGTTTTAAATTCAAACTCACCTATGTTCCGGGGAAAAAGAACTTCCTAGCCGATAGTCTTTCGCGCATGCCCCAATATGAGGGTAGTCAGGAGAGGAGGGTACAACCACTCATATCCTCCATATGCACAGTCCAGAAAGGAGGCTTCCTTACAGTCAAGGATATACAGGAAGCCCTAAAAAAGGATACTTGGTATACTGAGAATAGACAAATAGTACAACCAGTTGATGGGCTAGGATATGTAAACGGGAAAATGTATGTGCCTGCTGCACTCCGGAGGCGTGTACTGTATTACTGCCACGACCATAAAACAGCCGGTCACTTTGGGTTCACAAAGACACTACATATGGTCCGTAGAAGGTACTGGTGGCCTTAAATGAGGGGTGACATTGAGAAATACGTGAAAGCATGTGAACAATGCCAGCTAAGCAAAGGAAAACCGGGCAAACCGTGGGGACTGTTACAGACAGTAACCAACCCACAAACCCCATGGGCAGAGGTGTCCATGGATTTCATTGTTGACCTACCCTCTAATTATGGCTATACTGTCATATGGACAGTAGTGGACCTGTTCTCTAAACAGGCCCACTTTATCCCCTGCAAAGGACTCCCATCAGCTAAAACATTGGTGGGATTGTATATAAAACACATATTCCGGTTGCATGGCGTCCCGAAAAAGATACTGTCCGACAGAGGGGTGCAATTCACGGCCGCCTTTTGGCATGGGTTTCTGGACGAATTGGGAGTGACACAATTGCTAAGCTCTGCATACCACCCATGCACAAACGGGGTAGCAGAAAGAGCAAATGCCATGGTGGAACGGTATCTCCGCTCCTATGTTAATTACCAGCAAACAGACTGGGTGGATTTGATCCCCTTTGCTGAAGCAGCCTACAATAACGCGGTACATGCTAGTACGGGATACGCTCCGTTTAAAGTGGTTTACGGTGATGAGGTAACAATGCTCCCTGAGCTAGCTAATTCAGCAACAAGGGAATGCAATTCCCCAGGGGAGTGGCTTGCGAAGACAAGGGATCTTTGGCCCAAGGTGCGTCTAGCTTTAGCAGAAATGTCAGCAACATATAAAACACAGGCAAACAAACACCGTCTACCTTCATTTGAGATGAAACCGGGAGACAGGGTATATGTATCGACAAAATACATGAAATTGTATAGACCAAGCAAAAAGCTGGCACCCAAATACCTTGGGCCTTACCCAATAATAAAAGTCATAAACCCGGTCACGGCTAGGGTAAAGCTACCCCGTCTACTGGGGAAAATACACCCAGTGTTTCATATAAGCTTGTTAAAGCCAGCGGTCAGTAGAGACACCCACCTACGACCAGGACCCGTAACCACTGACCAATTCGAAATCGAGGATATACTAGACTCCAGGTGGAAAAGAAAGCAGTTAGAATATCTTATCAAGTGGAGAGGATACCCCGCCTCCGAAGCCTCATGGGTGAACTATGCACAAATCAAAGCACCCAGACTTTCGTTTCTTCGAGCGGCTGACCTTGACAGTTGGGAGATCATTTCCAATATGCTTTGGTTAATCATGCTGCCCAAAGCTGCCACTGCAATGGTACTCAAATATTTCATAATTGCATGCATGCTCACATTTATAAACAAATAGTTGAGGAATATCTGCATGAGATCTTTAAAAATAAGTACACAAAACATTATGTGGTACCACAGCACTAGCATTAGTGCTATCCCTCTTAAGATATTTTTTCTACAATTCCTTCATGGTATACTTATAAATTAGTGAAGACAGGGAACTGTGTGCAAAAGAAGAATTCTTTTTCTTCTCATGTTATGCTTTCCGTTTTCTATATTTTAATTTGGGACCTGCTTTAAATGAGTACATGGTTTAATGCTTTCCAAATACAGGTCAAAGAGCTTTATATTTTGAACTACAGCAAAGAAGAATTTGAACTGAGACACAGTAAGCATACCTGTAAAGCAGAGCCCTTTTTACCTAGGTAATTTCCAAATATTTGACTTCCTTTTAATGTGCAAAAGTGGGAGGAGAGAAGAGGCAAGGAGGTCATCAAAACGACCATTAGATCAAAAACATTGCAAACCAGGATGTACTATTGCCACATAACTGCTAAGATGACAAGATAACTACAATTGATTTTTGCATCAATTACTGAAATGAGATTGAGTCATATGAGTATGTTACGCATTTTGATGTCACAGTGTCAACATTGTTTCTAGAGTAAGCTAACAGAAGATTTTTTAGTGGTGTTTTGCAAAAGTTCAGGAACAGAAGGACACTAAGCTCTTCTTTGAATTTTGTTTTTTTATGTTATTTTTAGAATGGATCAAATATCTATTTTATTAGCATATTATAATAAATGTTTTCCATTTTCTCTCTGCTATCTAAACTTAATTTTCAGTGGACCATAGATCCATGGTTGGGGATCATGGAACTTAGATCCATGGTTGGGGATCATGGAACTTACACAGAGTATATTTGGAGAGCACCAGATTGGAAAAGATTGCTCTAGAATTTTCTTAGAATACCCTTGAAGTTTCAATCCATCCTAAGACTTTTGTAGCAGTTCCTCCTATGGGCAAAAGTAATTCATATAAGCAACTTAGGAAAACTGAGGCTGTGGTTTTGTATTGAAAGATACGAAATAGTGTGTTTTCAGTAAAACGTTTCTCTGAAAGTTCAATAAAAAAGAGTTGACTAGTGGGAAAATTATTATTTGGGACCAAAGACATCATTTTTGTTTCCCAGACTTTTGTAAGTCTTTACCAATTAGGAATAACTTTAGCATTGCTTGAAATGAAACGCCTGCCACAAACATTATAAGGTGGAAAAGTGAGCAGTCTCTTGACCCATTTTTACCAGTTTGTGTTCTTCTGATGTATTGGAAATTTCATCAGCATTGATATACCTTTTTTCCTTAGACTTTCTTTAAGGAAAGTTCTGTGTTGCATATTCTGGCTGATCATTACAATATAATAAAAGGGTCTTCCAACTGAGCACTGATGACATTAGTATAAGTAAGGGAATCCCACCTTTCACTTTGAAGAGGTGAGAAGGCTTCATGTTTTTTGTGGACCCTGGCCAAATGATCCTTAGCTTGCTTTGACATCCTTGTTACTTTTTACGATTGGTGGCTGCCCTCCATGTCCAAAGGTTATTGCTGCTTAGATACCACCAATTCATTTTGCTGTTGTTGCTTTCTTATGTCCAGAGATAGCAGGTAAATAGGCATTAAGACTAGAGGTAGAGGAGGAAGAACAGTAGGTGATAATGTGATTGGTAGATATGTGTTCAATATTTTGAATTTGAGTCATTTTGAACTTGAAACACTTTGTTTCAAATGAAAATAAGTTAAACCACCCCTAAAATGAATGGAACAGTGTACTTTTGCATTCAAAACAAATTTGCCTCATTCAGAACAGTTTGATTTGAATTCAGAATGGTTCCTTTGGGACCTTAAAAACAGACATTTAATAGTGTCACCTTCTGATTCTGGCCCTGTCTTCATTGTCCAAAAGCTGGGCAATGTTCCTTATTTGGAATTGAGTGCAAGTTGTTGGTGCAGTTGACTCCATGTGAGGGAATTTATTTCCCCTTCTTGCCTGTCAACTGCCCCTTTACCAGAAGTTTCACACTTTTACAAGGGCAAAAGTATTTATGTTTTGCACTCTGTCCTTTTTGGCTCGGTCAGCCTATGTTTGGAAGCATCGGTTATTTTGCATTACATGCCTGTGGAACCTTTGAGGGTAAGATTGCATATTGTCCTTGAATTACAATCATTTGTTTAGCAACTGTTAGAAGCTATAACAAGATAGAAAAGTGACTTACTGTACAACTGGTTTTCACACTGTTTTATTTAACAACCATGGCAAAAAATTGTAAAATCTGGTGCAATTTACTTAACATAGGCTTGTTTAACAGCATAAATTCTCATCCCATTTGTGTTTGAAAGTTGGGGACTGCCTATATTTGAATCATTAAAATATTGTGAAGCAAGAATATTGCAAAATATATTTTGCCTTATGTTCTGCTTGTGAGCTTCTGGTAGACTGCTGGATTTTGATGGCATTTAATTTTGATGTTGTTTAAATTCTGTAAACCGCCCCGAGTCTGAGGAGATGGGGCGGTATATAAATCAAATAAATAAATAAATAAATAAATAAATAAATTTGAAAGACTCCTTGAGTTCTTGACCTTAATTCCAACTGTCAACATTCTCCCTCCACAATGCTTTCAGCTAATCAATTAATATACTGCTTTTCAAACTTTTCAATACTAAAATGATACATTAATTTGCATTAATGTGCCATCAATAACAATACATTATTGTTACATAATAATTATTAAAAGTTAACCTGTATTATCATAAAAACCTACAAGACAGCAATGACCTACTGTAATGTGCATAAGCAAAATGAGAACCAATGCCCAAACCCAATTTGATGTTTTCACTTGGCCTCCAAAAGTCAGATCAGATACAGACAGACAGACAGACACACACACACACACACACACAAACCCCATCTAGCCATGTTGATCACTATTCTCCCAGGGTCTGGATCCACAGTTTGAAAAGTCCTTGCATTAATAACCATGGTGTCCAAGTTAAAGTTGGATGCTTTATTCAATGGCTATAACTACAAGCTATTGACATAGCATTCTTTGTATTGCACAATTTTGTTTATTTACTTGAGAGAAAAAATTAAAACTGCTTGGCTTCAGGTTTTCATGTTTGTCACATGTACATTAACAGGTTACTGCAGCTGCCTTGGAAATTTTTAATCAAAACATATTAGTATGTCCCTACCTTTCAAGAATAAAAACCTCTGTTTTTCTCTATGTCTTTTAAAACTTTGCAGAACTATTTGTTCCCACTTCTATTTTGCTCGACAGACAGGAGTCTCAAGAAGCATTAAAACCTGAGAACAATCAATCAAGAATCTGTAGAGTTCTCCCCTCTCCTCTCTTCTGTCTTTCTCACCTTTGGGTTAGCTGTCCTTTCTTCCTCTCCTTGCTTTCTGTGAGCAGCTGTTGATTGGCTTCATCTATATTTAGTTCCTGACTTTCTTGCTGTCTTTTGCAGCCTTTTCTCCTCTGCTACAACCGTCTTGCTTGTAATTACAACAAAATCCCAGAAAAGGATGGTTAAATGGTTGGAGGATTTGCGTCAGACTTAATTTCTCAGCTACTGATGCTACATCCATGTCTGTCTGTTGAAGGCTATTCTAGGCTGCTATTCTGGATTGGGATAGTAATGGTGATGCGGAGTTCCTCATACAGACATACATATATACATACATACTCATATACACAAAAGTCATGCATATTTATCAAAGCGTCCTACCTGTAAATGAGTCCTTTAATTTCGACCATAACACCACAAAGGCTATCAGTAAATTCAAACTCAATGTAAGTCGCTGTAATCTTGATTGTAGGAAGTATGACTTCTGCAATAGAGTAGTAAATGTCTGGAACATTTACTTGATCCTGTTGTTAGTCTCGCTAATCCCTGTACTTTTCACCTTAAACTGTCTACCGTGGACCTTTCATGTTTCTTAAGAGGTCCCTAAGGGGGTGTGCATAAGCCCACCAGTGGGCCTACCATCCCTGTCCTACTGTCCCCATTTATAAGTAATCATTACATGTGTTTATGGCTATGTTTTGCCTATTTATATCCTTTAATTGTGCCAATATTTTGTGCCAATGTCTGTCTATACTGTTGTTTCCTTGTACTTGTTGACAAATTAAATAAAAATAAATAAATAAATAATGTGACTTAATAAAACAGACCGTGTTTTTTTTTACAACAGCAGTGAAAACAGAGGGTATGTATCTGATGAGTCACCATAGCTCTTGTTCATTCACAGTGTGCCAAATCGATTGCAAGTGACTCAGATGTAGAAGAGTGGGAACAGTAGCAGTGTTACTTTGGAAAGTGCAAAAGAACCTGCATAAGTAGTGCTGAGTTCTACCCAAGTTGCCAATCTGTGAGAAATCTGTCTCTGCCTCTCTTCCTTTCTCTCTCTATTGAACTTGAAAGCTTTTTCTACTGTTTGAAAAGTCCTTCTGCATGAATCCTAGAAGGGCACTTAAATATATCAATTTATTGCTTGTTAATGTTGCATGGCTGAGAGCCTGTATAGGGATAACATTTCAAGGCTAGTTAAAGTACCAGTTCTCTGGCTCAAAATTATCAGTACATCATAATGACAATAAGCTTTAAACTAAAGCACATCATGAGATCTTACTTTGGAAAAGCATCTGATTTCTGCAGCCAACATGCTGAGATCCCACCTAGGTTGGAGACAGATTGACTCCAGATGCAGATTAGATTATATTTATTTTGCCCCTATCCAGTAGATTACAGTCATTATTGGCCTATAAACTCATAGCTATTTTTGAAAACTGTCCCTTGATGAACCTTGCCAGGATGTTCTTGTTTTATGTCCACCTGAAACTGGTCTTATTTTTTGTAAAGGAATTCTCTAGGCTGATAGAAGTACATATTTTTTCACTGCAGTTTTGCAATTATGTTTGTGTATTTAGGAATCCAGTGTTTGGATTGCTGGGCATTTACTTTAGCTCCTAGGATTTAACAAGAAAAAAGTAGTGTCATTA
>JANHFP010002020.1:318927-329653 GCA_032468135.1 Calamaria suluensis | reverse complement strand
CCTACCCCTGTTTCAAATGGGAATTACGAAATTGACGAGATATTAGATTCACGTTGGCGAGGAAAGACTTTACAATACTTGGTGCACTGGAAAGGGTATCCAGCTGATGACACATCCTGGGTCAAGAGTAATGACATGTCCGCCTCAAGGTTGATAAGTAGATTCCATTGCAAATATCCCCAAAAACCCCGTTTGTTGACATCATACTAACGTTTATTATGTATTTGTTTGGAATTTTAGGAAAATTCCTGGTGAGGGGGGGCCGCCTGTTGTATGCCCGAATACAACCGCATCTAACCTGAGAAACTGGCCGGTGAAGCAGCGATGGACGAAGAAGAGAGGGGAGGGGGGAGAAATGAGGGAAAGCACTGAGGGTGTGGTAATGGATGCGACGTGGAGGGATCACGTGGGTAGTCTGACGTCGGGCGCTTGAATTGCTTGTAACCGTGCGCTAATTGGTGGAGAGTGGAGAGGAGGCAAATATAAACGGAGAGGTAAGGCAGCCGCTTCAGGGCTGTCTTTGCTTCTCCTGCTGAGATCGCGGACGCGGACACAGAAGAAATAAAAAGAGCTGAAATCGAAGTCCTGCGTGTGTGTGTGTGTTCGTGGGTGGCGACGACAGCAGAAAGACAGCCCCCCCTGAACGCCTTTTTCGGCTGCTAGTTCGGCTCGATGTCGGACACCAGGCGAGCGACGGCGGCGGCGGCGGCCAGCTCGTCGGGGGGGAGTTCGGCTGGCTCCCCCTCCGCTCGTCGCTCGGCGTCGGAGTCGAAAAATGCGGGACCGGTTACTCGCTCCCAGGGCCTTCCGGAGCAGGCCCAGCAGACCATTGAAGGACCCAGAAAGTGTCGGAAAAAGACGGCCCAAGGACGCCGCCGGGCTCGGAGTATTCGGACGAGTGAAGCGGAGGTGAAGATGGCGGCGTCTCGCCTGTCAGGAGCAGGGGCTTGGTGGCATGGTAACGCGCTGGCCGTACCAGGCTCTTTGCAGCAAGTATCCCCAACGTTCGCCCCTCCCCTGGGAGTGTGGACTGGTCCTGCTGGAACGCAGGGAGTGGGTCATGTCGGTGATCTGGCACAACGTCGGTCGACCTGGGACGGGTTGAAAAAGGAGTTTGGTCCCTATCCTGGGGAGACCACGTTTCAAGCAGTGGAACAGCCTACAGCTGGGGGTATGGCCGCACAGGGGGTGAGTAGAGGGGCCAGTGGGGGTTTCACCCCATTCTCATTTTCCTTTCCTACACCTGTTGGACCTGGAGGTTCTCAGGGATTTGGGGCTGGGGGGGTGCAAGGAACACCAGCCCCACCGCCGCCTGTCTGGGCTGCTGGGATAGCACCCCAGCCAATATGGGGTCCCCCACCCTTACAGGCCCATTATAATGGGAGCCCGGATCGTCTGTCTGTATTTTTGGGACAGGCCATAGGGCATATGGAATTGTATGGGGCCCTTTATCCGACTAATTGGGCCAAAATCGCAGCTATTACCAGTGTTATGACAGGGGAGGCGGCTGAGTGGGTTGCCGTCCTCCACAGACGACGGTCACCTGTTTTAGGGGACGTGGCGTTATTCTTGGAGGCCATGAAACAGCGGTTTCATGATGAAAGTCTGGGAGAGCGGCAGAAGAGGAACTGATGGAGCTGGTCCAGGGAGGGAAGCCTGGAAAGGACTATGTGGCAAGTTTCAAACGGCTCGGCTGGATACCTGGTCTGAACGCATGCTCATCAATCAATTTAAACAAGGGTTGGATCCCCCTCTACGTAGAGCTTGTCTATATCGTGGCCTGCCTCCCATTCTTACGGAGTGGTTTAAGGCTGCGATACAACTGGACATTGGGCTGCGCAAAGAACGGCAGACCAGCAGTAGAGGGATGGGAAGGGGGCGAATAGTCCGAGGACCACCAACCGGCAACGCAGAGAGCAGAGCCGAGCCACCCGAACGAGGGATAGGGAAACCACCATTGTTTCGATGTTTCCGGTGTGACCAGCCGGGTCATCGAGCAGCCGAGTGCCCCTGGCCACCCGTCGCCTCAGCAGAAAAAGCCACCTCATCTGCTAAACCACAGCGTGAGCGTTGGAAAGGAGGTGACCGTTCGCAACGGGTAGCCCAGATGGCCTACGGTACTCCACGTACTATTATGGCTACAGGAGGTAGAGAAGTCTCAGAGTATGGTGGACCGGTGAAGAGAGACGTGGAGGAAGTGGAAGATCCCCTTATCGACGACGAGGTAAATCCCTTTATGATTTCTGTAACCATAGGTAATTGCCGCACTGGGGCATGGGTGAACCAAAGGGCGTTAGTCGATACAGGATGCACAAGGTGTTTAATTAGCGCCCGGATAGCTAAGGAATTAGATTTGGAAGTGTGTCCGTTGAAAAGGCCTATTCGCTTTGAACAGATGGATGGGTCTACCTTGGGTGGGGAGTTAACCCGATACGTAACGGAACCAGTTAGCCTTAGAATAGGAGAACATCAGGAACAGCTCCGTTTCATAGTAATTGATCGTTTAATAGAACCCATTATACTCGGATTGGCATGGTTAGATTTCAGAAGGCCTATTATTTGGTGGGACCACACCGATAGACGGCTGAGTTTTCCTTTGTCGTGTACCGATTCCGTTGCTAAACCAACGACATCAGGGGTGGTGGCAATAGCAAGGGGCAGTTCCGATATCCAGGGAATACCGACGGAATACCATGACCTAAGTGAGGTTTTCAGTGAGCAACGATGTGAGCAGCTACCCCCTCACCGGGACATTGATTGCGGAATTGATTTTTTACCTGGAGCTCAGTTACCCAAACCCCGAATGTACGCTATGACGCAGGTGGAACTATCGGAATTACGTCGGTACATTGATCATAATTTACAACGGGGGTTTATAAGACCCAGTCGATCACATACCGCTGCACCTATTATGTTTCGTGGGAAGAAGGATGGAGGCCTGCGGTTATGCGTTGACTTTCGGGGCCTTAACGCGGTTAGTGTTGGTGATGCCTATCCTCTGCCACTTTTTAAGGATCTCTTGACTAGTCTATCCACGGGACGTATTTTCACGAAGCTAGACCTTCGGGAGGCTTACCATAGAGTCAGAATACGTGAGGACGACGAGTGGAAAACGACCTTTACATGTCCCTTTGGGAGTTATGCTTATCGGGTCATGCCTTTTGGGTTGCAGGGGGCTCCTGCTGTTTTCATGCGATTTATAAATCACGTGCTGCATGAGTTTATATATCAAGGGGTGCTCGTCTATTTAGACGATATATTAATTTACACTAACACCAAAGAAGAACACGTGGATCTGGTACGTAAGGTGCTCAAGGCTCTGTTAGCAGCAAATTTGTACGTTAAATTGTCCAAGTGCGAATTTCACAAAGACTCCTTGGACTATTTAGGATACAGGGTATCATGTCAAGGGTTGACCATGGATCCAGCAAAAGTAGAGGCCGTAGTCAGTTGGCAAGAACCCAGGACCCGTAAGCAATTGCAGGGCTTTCTGGGTTTCGCCAACTTTTATAGGCAATTTATACCTAATTTTGCCAAGGTTGCTTTTCCTTTGACCAATTTACTTAAAACAAACGGAAAGGTGGGCCGACCTTCTCAACCTTTACGTTGGACACCGGAATGTAGTACCGCATTCAATACCTTGAAGGGGCTCTTCTCTGAGGAACCAATACTGGCTCACCCACAAGTACACAAACCCTTCATAGTGCAGGTAGACGCCAGTGACGTGGCAGTGGGAGCAGTTCTCCTGCAACGGGATGGGGGGGGGTTCTCCATCCTTGTGCATACACCTCCCGCAAGTTTACTGCCACCGAACGAAACTGGGCGGTGTGGGAACGAGAGGCTTTTGCCATCCGCTGGGCTTTGTTGACCTGGCGCCATCTATTGGAAGGAGCCTCCAAACCGTTTGAGGTATGGACAGACCATAAAAACCTCATAGCCCTACAGTCAATTCGTCGGTTGTCACCAAAACAAGTGCGATGGGCACACTTCTTTAGTCGATTTAGATTTGTGTTGCGCTATGTAGCAGGGGCTCGAAACTTTCTGGCTGACGCCTTGTCCCACATGCCTCAATACCATAGCGTTCGGGAGGTAGCCCTACAACCCCTGATTCCCAGGGATCAATCTTTACGGAGTGTTGATGGAAATTTATGGGCTAAAATGAAGGATGCGCAGAAAACGGATGACTGGCTGAATAAAAACAAATCAATAGTTACATGGAAAAGAGGCCTCGCACATGTTAGGGACCATATCTATGTCCCTACCAAATTGAAAGATTTCATAATGAGAAACGGACATGGAGGCCCTTTGGGGGGACATTTTGGGGTGTTAAAAACATTACATTTATTAAAAAGGCAGTTTTGGTGGCCACGGATGCGTCGAGACATCCAACAATATGTCAACCGATGTGACCTTTGTATAAGATCAAAACCCAAAGTAGGAAAGAAATGGGGATTGCTTCAGGTTGTAGCAAAGCCAACATACCCTTGGGAAGAGATAGCAATGGACTTCGTTGTGGACTTGCCTTCTAGTAAAGGATTCACCATCATTTGGACCATTGTCGATTTGTTTTCCCGACAAGGGCATTTTATTCCTCTCAAATCGTTACCTTCCGCTAAAAAACTTGTAGCACTGTTCCTGGACCGTATATATCGCTTACACGGGATTCCTAAATGAATTGTATCAGACCGTGGCGTACAGTTCACGGCCCAATTTTGGAGGATGTTCCTAAAAGCAATAGGGTCTTCACAAGGGTTAAGTACAGCTTATCATCCATGTACCAACGGGGTGGCCGAGAAGGCAAATGCGATGATTGAGAGATATTTGAGAACATACGTCTCTAGTCAACAAGATGATTGGGCTAAGATTCTACCCTTGGCTGAAGTAGCATATAATAACGCGATACATAGAAGTATTGGTCTGTCTCCATTTAAGGTGGTCTACGGTCGGGATTTAGTGGCTTTCCCTGAGCTATCAGGAAAAGATCCCGACCTAAATATGGATCCCGGGAAATGGATAGGATTACGAGAACAGAGTTGGGAACAGGTCCGCCAATCCTTAACTGATTCCTTTAATGCCTGTAAACAGTATGAGGATAAGGGAAGAACTGTTGGACCAGAACTGAATGTAGGGGACCTTGTGTACTTATCAACGAAATATCTCAGGACCGATTTACCTAGCAAAAAACTCGGACCTAAATACATAGGGCCTTTTCCTATAGAAAGGAAGATCAATCCAGTGGTAGTACGACTACGGTTGCCCAAACGATTAGGACGGGTACACCCCGTCTTCCATATTAATCTGTTAAAGAAAGCTCCAGATAAATTATTGATTAACACCCCTACCCCTGTTTCAAATGGGATTTATGAAATTGACCAGATATTAGATTCGCGTTGGCGGGGAAAGACTTTACAGTATTTAGTGCACTGGAAGGGGTATCCAGCTGATGACACCTCCTGGGTAAAAAGTAATGACATGTCCGCCTCAAGGTTGATGAGTCGTTTCCACAGCAAATACCCCCAAAAACCTCATTTGTTGACACCCTGCTAACTTTTATTATGTTCATTTGTTTGGAATTTTAGGAAACTTCCTGGTGAAGGGGGGCAGCCTGTTGTATGCCCGAATACAACCTGAGAAACCGGCCGGTGAAGCTGCGATGGACGAAGAAGAGAGGGGAGGGGGTGTGGGAAAGCACTGAGGGTGTGGTGATGGATGCGACGTGGAGGGGTCACGTGGGCAGTCTGACGTCGGGCGCTTGATTTGATTGTAACCATGCTTTGATTGGTGGAGAACGGAGAGGAGGGAAATATAAACGGAGAAGCAAGACAGCCGCTTCAGGGCTGTCTTTGCTTCTCCTGCTGAGATCGATGCGGAAATAAATAGAGCTGAAAGTCCTGTCGGTTGGAGTCTTGTGGTTTCTTTGGTGGCGACGACAGCACTCAGTGTACGTAAAACAAAAGACACGTTCATCAAGAATCATCAGGTACAACACTTTATTTGTACTTATTTACACAAATTCCATGGCAAGCTAAGATTGCATTAAAATAACAATAGGTATGTGGTGTTGTCATGATGTACTCTGCCCTTAGTAGAATGAGAAATATTCTGCTTGATTCAGGTGTATGAACTTTATTATTATTATGGATTATTCCATATTTCTAAAAAGTGACCTGCACTTTTCCTTACTGTAAAGAAATAATAATTAAAAATACTGTAAGAACCCTGATGAATAACAGTCAGGGATATAATTTCTGGAGGACTTTCAACACTTTGGAAGCTGAAAAGTCATTGTTGGGCCATGCCGCTTATTGGAGAATTACTTCATTACACATATATAATGAAGTATTTTAATCTAACCCTTCCCTTCATATTTTAATATCAGCAATATGCCTACCTGAAACAGAGGGCACCTGGTTGTAACCCTTAACCAAACAATCTTCCTTTTGATAAATTCCTCAATGGCTGCCTTGTAAGAAGCCTTTTTAAAAAACGTTATGATGTGAAAAGGCCACTCTGAGTTCTTAATAAAGCAAATGACATTTACAAATGCTTCCCTTTAAACTGGTTCTTCTGTTAACCTGGGGGAGGTTCCTGCTTGAGCTAGGTAGTGCCCTGGCCAGGTAGTGAAATTTTGGGCTTGATGTAAAGCTGGTATAGCACTAATTTTCTCAATCTAACCTCCTTTAAAGCTTTGCCAAGTACTGCTATTGAAAGGGCAGCTGTTATTTTGGGACGACTCCATAGTAATACTCTTAGACAAATCAATCATTTTCATTCATCACTAGCGTATATTAGAGAACGAAATAATTGCTTCATTCTGTAATTTTTTCCTGCATTTTCCCCTTTGTTCTGATTTTATTATTATCACATAAAAGAAGTCTGTTCAACTTTATTATTTACTATGGAAATATAGGTACAATTAATCCTGCAGCTATGGAATGCAGAGCTGCGCATTAGGCTGAATGCTAAAGAACACTCCATCGTTGGCTGCAGCTCCATTATTGGTAGAATTGTTTTGATCATTGTATTAATAATCAGAATGACACTGAGGAAACTTGCTGTTAATCCATAGGACATGCTAGAAAGCACACACACATGCTAGAAAACACACGTGCCCGCATCTATGCAGTCAAATTCCTCAGTCCTTTGCCATGAAAATATGATCCCATTGCCTTCTTATGGGATACTTTTAAAGTTTCCAATCTAGTATACTACCAGGGTAAAAGGTAAAGGTTTCCCTTGCACACATGTGCTAGTCGTTTCCGACTCTAGGGGTCGGTGCTAATCTCCCTTTCAAAGCTGAAGAGCCAGCGCTGTCCGAAGACGTCTCTGTGGTCATGTGGCCGGCATGACTAAATGCCAAAGGTGCATGGAACCCACCAAAGGTGGTCCCTGTTTTTTCTACTTCCATTTTTCCATGCTTTTGAAACTGCTAGGTTGGCAGAAGCTGGAAGAAGTAACGGGAGCTCACCCCATTACGTGGCACTAGGGATTCGAACTGCTGAACTGCCAACCTTCTGATCGACAAGCTCATCTGCCTTACCCCCTGAGCGTCCTTGTTGCCCAGATAGTAAGATTCAAAAAACCTTTGTATACCTTAAACTGTGTACGGAAAGCATTTAGCAAGCAATGCAAGTCATTCTGCCCAGTGTTTCATTTGATCCAAATATTCTGCATTATTTAGCAGTTTAGAAATCATATTTAGCCTCAACTGCAATTTTTAGACAATTTTGAAGTATCTTTACCTAGAGTGCACATTGCAATACTGAATGTGACAAAATCTTGGATAATGGCTGCCAAATTCAACTGGCACAGGAATAACCACAGCTGCACATTCAGTATTATTTTGCAAAACTGCTTTGTGTCATAGCCATCATCTGAGAATCCAGCTGAGGATCAAGAAGTATTTTTAGCTTTTGGACTTAGTTTTTCAGGAAGAATACAGTTCCATCAGCCATGTTTGGAAACCTTGCTGCCGAATGTCAGGTAAATTAATGGGAAACATCTGTCAGTCAGGATGCCTATTAAGAGGAAAAGCTCTTGATGAAGTAGAAGGAAGGTAAAATATTTTGATAATATTTAGAACAATCTAGGGGCAGGATAACTAAAGGACTGCTTTAACCAAAATGGACTGGTGTACATATTGATAATTTTTTAAATATTTCTCTATATAGCCTACCTAGATAACCTTGAGAAATGCTATTTGGGGCTAAGGAGAAAGACCTTTGGTTGCTGTACCTTATATTTTGGAATTTGCGTCCAGGTGTAAGGAATGCATGTATACTTTAATGATCTTCCTGAAGTTTGTAAAGAGCTTCTTGTTTATGAAGACTTTCCATTTTTAATTTTAATTTGCCAATTCTGTTTGCTTAATAAATGAGATACTTGATTACTCTGTGTGATTTTTGCTGCTCTTTCTGTATTTTAAAGTGTAATTTTGTACCGTAAATTGAAAGAATATTTTTAACTGCTGCATTATTGGCTTGTTTTAGATTCCCTTTAACATCTGGGAAGCATAATATGATTGAGAGTTCCTTGGTGCTCTCTGTTTTTTGCAGACATTTCATTACTCAAACTAGGTAACATCATCATTGCCAGTGATATGACTGTTTTAAAATAAACAAATAAAAAGAATAAAAAGTGCACTTAATAAAAATCCTAAATTTTTGCAACTTAGGTAGGAAATGTGAATTGAAAGTTAGATATAACCAAAAACATTTCATGATGGCCAATATAACTGAACATACTCAATTCTCTATGTCTAACAATAATTTTTAATCTTTTCAATTTTTATGCAACCCAGAATCAGTTATAATTAGGTGGCATCATAATTGAATGGATGGATGGATGAACAAACATTTTGAAGCAACAGGTAGGGAGAAATAATGTCCAAAGCTGTTTCTTAAAATGTATACGACAATACTCACTTTCCTCACTCTCCTTTCTTTTGAAAATGTTTCTTACAAAACAGCATTTCCATGCTATAAGTGATTATCTAATCACTTCTAGTGATTCATTTTGTTTGAGACTAAAATATTTAAGAAGAAGAAGAAGAAACGGAATCCAACCTAGCCACCTACTTAGTATGTCTTTGGGGCAGGAAGAGGAACCTCACTTTAAAGTTCAATCCTACCACTTTAAGAGCTGACATTTTCAAGAGGGTTCGGGTCAGCAGTGTGCCAGTTATCACGACCAGGACACAGAGTGATAGGACTAACTTCTAGGAAAGCACCTGAGAAATCTTGAAACGAGAAAGATCCATCATTAAAAATCTACCAGATTTAAACAGTCTGTAAAGATCTTGCTTCATATTACTTTCCGATGCTCTATTGATTATGTTCCTTGCAGTCTGGCTCCACAATTTGTTGGTGGGAGAAGTGCCAACGGAATCTGCCATAATGTTTTCATTCACACCATGCCATACAGATAACAATAAACCACAGGGGTTTTTCTTTCTTTCTTTTTTTTTTTAAAAAAAAGTTTCCTTGGCCTGTTTAAAGCTCCTTTTCGTTAATAAGTAAAACATCAATATAAAACTAAAAATATATAAATCCAAAAATAAAATATTAGTTATTTTAATTCTGCCTTTATCATTTTTTTCTAAATGACTCAAACATGCCTAATACTCCTTCCTCCTCCTGTTTTCCCCACAATGACCCTGTGAAATGGGCTGGGCTGAGAGAGTGATTGGCCTAAAGTCAACCAAAAGGCTTTCATGCTTTAGGTGGAACTAGAAATCGAAGTCTCCTGGTTTCTAGCTTGGTGCCTTTCTTTTCTTTCCCTTCTCTCCCCCTCTGTCTCTTTCCTTTCCATTGCTTCTTAGGGGATTGTTTCTTCCCCAACAGAAGTTGAAAAAACTGGCTGTTTCCGTCCTCCAGAAGGCCTGGGGGTGGGTGGGAAGTCCATTTTTGCTGTCCCCACATTCCTAGAAAGGCTCTGGAGCCTGAGGCGAGCAAAAAAATGGGTCTTCTGCACCCCCTCTGGAGGCCAGAAATAGCTTGTTTCTTGATTTCCTGTGGGCCCAGAAGACCCGAAAATCAATATGGCTCAGAGTGTCACCTGTGAACTGCTCAAAATTTCTGCTACCGGTTCTCCAGAACCTGTCAGAACCTGCTGGATTTCACCCCTGGATTTCACCCCTGGCTCAAAATATTCACTTGTAAAATTGTAGGAGGTTTCCCAGTGACATCATGAAGGAAAGTAGTTGAAAGCTACTGTTAACATTTACTCACTAGTAATGTGAAAGGAAGGATTGTGTAACTTGTCATTTATTTCAATTGAAGGCATCAGTTTGGAGAAGGTTGATCATGTTCCTGGTATATAATTGAGATCGATAACATTGGCCCTCCAAAATACTCATAATGCCATGGAGCTTGGAAACCTTGCAGAGTAACTTCAGTTCAATTCCTGCTATTCAATGAGAGAAGGTTGAGGACAAAGTGCTGGCTGGATGTTGGTTTTTACACCTTTATGAGCCATGGTGGCACAATGGTTAGAATGTAGTACTGCAGGCTACTTCTGCTGTCTGCCGGCTGCCTTCAATTTGGCAGTTCGGATCTCACCAGGCTCATGGCTGACTCAGACTTCCATCCTTCTGAGGTCGGTAAAATGAGGATCCAGTTTTTTGGGAGCAATATGCTGACTCTATAAACTGCTTAGAGAGGGCTGTAAAGCACTGTGAAGTGGTATATAAATCTAATTGCTATTGCTATATTGACCCACTGGAGAT
>JANHFP010002020.1:106254-118571 GCA_032468135.1 Calamaria suluensis | reverse complement strand
ATTTTGTAATTCTGTTTTTTAAATTTTGTAAACCGCCCCGAGTCCTAGGAGATGGGGCGGTATATAAGTCGAAAAAAAAATAAAATAAATAATAATAAAATAAAGGCATTTGTGTAATGGGTAGATACCATAACATCAATGGGCAAATGTCCTTGAACAACAGTGAGTGCATCTATGAAAGAGGCCACAGATTGAACTTCTCCTACCTACATTTTCAAAGAACTTCTTGTGCCTACATTTTCATCTTCAGCTCTAAAGGAGATTTAAACAGAAACAAATTGGTATCTACTGACCACTGTCAGTCTCAGAGTAAAGCTAGGCAGTAAAAAAGGACATTTGGCATCCTGTTCCACAAGGTGGCTTTATCACCAAAAAGAATTGTCCTGACACTCTAAAACCGTAATGGCAAATCTATGGCACACATCCCACAGGTAGCACACGGAGCCATATCTGTGGGCACGCAAGCATTTCCTAGCTCAGCTCCAGCATTCATGGATGTGCAAGCCAACTGATTTTCTGATTTTCTGGGCCCACTGGAAGTTGGGAAACAGGCTGTTTCCAGCCTCCGGAGGGCCTCCAGGGTGGTGTGGAAGGCCATTTTCCCCCTCCCCAGGCTCCTAGAAAGCTTCTGGAGCCTGTAGAGGGAGGAAAATGGGTCTACCAGGCTCACTGTGCCAAAAGCGGGGGCAGGGTGGGGGGGTGTCATGTACGCATGTGTGAAGGGTGGGGCGCAAAGGGAGCATGGGATTATGGGTGTGGGCATCCACATGTGCGACCCTCCATGCTACCCAAACGTCTGGCACACGATGGCAAAAAGGTTAGTCATCACTGCTCTAAGATCTTCTGGGAAAGTGTCCGTTTGGTCTATCTACATATTGAAACCCATTTTCCCAAGAAATGCATAGAACTTTTTAAAAGTGGATTGGCCAGCGGAAGGGAGTGGCTTTACCAAGACAGGAATACAATCCAAGCTTTGCTGAGTCCAAAAACCCTAATTATAATAAGTTTAACTTGTTCATAATTTTGTTTAACATAATTCAGAACATAATTAACTGGATAATTAAACATTACTTTCTAAAGAGAAGAGTGACTTCAAGAAGTAATATTCTTTGCATCTTAAAAACAACATACAGTCCTTCCAAAGACTTCACAAGAAGATGCATGGTCCTTAGAAATTTTCTACCATTTAATAATTGGCCATGAACTTGATGTCTTTTATTGTAAATGATTTGCTGTGTGTATGTAATTAGTCATGACTTAGAACAGAGTTGTCAAACTGGCAGCCTGCAGACCGGATGCATCATGCGCAGGTCACGTCCACCACAGCTCCACAAAGGCAAAAAATGTTGTGCTACATATGTGACATTACATGACACGATCAAGTTTGACACCTATGACTTAGAAGAACCGTCCTTTAGATTACAGCTCTGATCTTGACACCAGACATTGATATACCCATGAAAAATTGAGCAGATGTAAAATCATATGATATAAAATTTCTGGTAAAAATCTTAATAGTACTAAGTTGATTGGTATACAAATCATCTTTTAGGAAACCTCAAACCAATTTTTGTAATAGAATATGTCCAATAACACACACACATTATTAATATAATAGTTTGAGATGTCACAATTATTTAGAAAGTAAGACACAACCATATTTACAAGTGGCCATTTCATTCAGATAGTAAATCTGTGTAAGCCACAAACTATTCACATTCTTTAAATGTGAACTAGTGGAGCCATCCTATCAAAACGGGAGATGGGAAATGTGATAAAAATATCTAGTTATAGCAAGTTCTCCTCCCATAACATTCTTTCAGCAGGCTGTTGTTAGATTTATTTAATCTCAAGAATAGTTGCAGATTTCTCCCTTTTCCTTTTTATATAGTTCCATCATTAAGCCTTGCCTTTGATCTGCTACAGTTTGTAGAGAATAAACTTCCAAATTATTTGTAGCAATTCAAAACATTTTCAAACTGCATGTTTAACTACAGTAAATCTAATCTAATTATGTTTCCAGGGTGGAAAAAGTTTAAAGTAAATTAAAGGGTATTCCTATCACCAATATAATTTAATATGTGGTTTACTAGCCCAAGCATGTGTCAAGACCCTCTGTTCTTTAATTGTACATGTATGTTTGTATTACATACTGAACCACAAAATAGACAGCCATGTTTTAGCCTTGCGTTGCGAAGGCTCCCGGATTTACCAACATTTCGCTGGGAGCTGAAGACATACCTCTTTCGACTTGCCGGCCTGGGGTAATTTTTTAGTACTGGGGGTTTTATATGAAATTTTTAAAACTTTAAATTTCTAAATTTTAAATTTTTAGTGAGCCAAAATTTAGTTTAATCTTAGTTTAATAGTTATTTGTATATTTATGCTTTTAAGGTTTCTTGGCTGTACACCGCCCCGAGTCCGCAAGGAGAGGGGTGGTATAGAAATTCAATAAATAATAATAATAAAAAGTATGTATGTATGTATGTGTAGCTATGTATATGTGTGTATGCATATGTACATTTTAGGATTTTCAGGCTTTTTTCTTAGTGCTTGGGAGGCTTTGAGAATGTTCTTAGAGGTCCTTAAAAGTTAAATCTATTTGGGGCTTATACTATTTTTCTCTCTCAATAACTGGTATTTATATTGCTGATTTTCCACAGTAATGGTTTTAGAGGCTTTGTGTTAAAAAAAAAGCCAATATCTATCACAAGTTGCCCCCTCCCCAAATTTTGGTATATCTTGATTTTTCTAATAGTTCTTAATGTGCTATATATCAGTTAGTGTATAGATGCTATTCATACAGAATTAGGCTTGTGTATGTTTGTCCTCCTTTGGCTATTCATTTATTTGCATGCTAAGAGGAAAGAAAGATACTGAAAATATTTGCAACAAAATGCAGCATTATATAATCACTACGTAGTATCAGTGAATGCAAATACTTTATCTAAAAGCATTTTAACAATTGTATACAGATAGTCTTCTATTTGCAACCATTCATTTAGTGACAGTGCAAAGTTATTATAGCACTGAAAAAAAGTGACGTATGACCATTTTTTGCACTTAAAGCCATTGCAATATCCCCATGTTTACATAATCAAAATTAAGATACTTGGCAGCTGCCATGTATTTATGACAGTAAGGGATCATGCAATTATCTTCCAACAAGCAAAGTAAATGGAGAAGTCAGATTCATTTAACAACTGTTTACTTAGCAGCTGCATGATTCACTTGACAGCTGTGGCAGGAAAGGTCCTAAAATGGGGCAAAACTGACTGTTGCTTAGCAATGGAAATTCTCCATTGCAATGGAGAATTGAAAAGAATGGAGAATTATAGCAATGGAAATTCTCAATTGTGATTGTATGTTGAGGACTACCTATATATGAGGATTACTGTATTTCTGATTTAAATGTAGTCATAATCTAGAATGACATATTTTTTGTTGTCTTTGTAGAATACCCTCTAAATCCTAAATCTAGATCTCCACGAATGCTGATTATTAAAAAAGGCAATACAAAAGATTTGCAGATATCTAGATTCCCTGTGGGAGGAAATATTCATTCATCACAATTGGTTGGGAATGGAACTGGCCTGAATGTCTATAAAGGTTTAGTTCCTAAATCTATTATTCCACCAGCAAAGGTAAGATTACTTACTGAAAGTAAAAAGCAGATAAAACTACAGCTTCTCCACCTTTTTAAACTAGAGCTGCCAATTCTATTACAGAGAAGAGGGGGGTCACTCTCATATCTGTGGAAATCATTCTCACTTGCATGAACAGCAAAGAAGGGGGAGGGGCAGAATGGTAATGGAGTAGAGAAAAAGTGGTTGTGCTAGAAAGGAAAAGTGGAGAATAAATCTGGATGGAAAAAATAACAGATGGATAAGAGAGGGAGAGAAGCCCTGCTTAAATATTGCAAAATGCATTTAGTTCACCAGGCAAACGTCCTCTGTGTTCCCATGTGATGGTTAATTGTGATGCTAAGCTTCAAAAGCATCTATGCTTTTCCATCTGGTACTTTATGGTTAGTCCTTGGCTTAAGACCATAATCGAGCCCAGAATTTCGGTCATAAGTCTTTTTAATTTTTTAATTTTATTTTTTAATAAAATAATTCCATCTTCAATTAAACTGTGTTGTACAGGTACAAATGTCTTTGTAAAATGATAAGATTTACAACAATATTTATTACATTAACATTCTATAATATTAAAATGATAATATTAAATATAATAATCATAATACTTGCTTCTCTTATCTTCTTTATTTCACTATTTTTTCTTTTGTTTCCCTGTTTCTAACTTCTATTTTTATTATCTAACCATTGATAAAATAAGTTCCATGTCATATAATATTCAGTTTGTTCCTTAATTGCTAGTGTTAGTCTATTCATTTCTGCACTTTCTAATATTTTCCTGATCACATTCTCATCTATGGGGATCTCTTCACTTTTCCAATTTTGTGCAAATACAATCCTAGCTGCAGTTAATGTATCAATAATTAAATATGCATTCCCCTTACTGTATCTTTCGGGTAAAATTTCCAGCAAGAATATTTCTGGCTTTAAGTCAGTATGCTGCTTTATCATTCTTTCCAGCCATGTATAATATTTTTGTCCAATATTTTTTTGCTTTTGAGCATATCTACCACTTATGATAATATGACTCAGGTATCTGGTGGCACTTCTAGCATTTAGCCAACTTATCTTTAAACATTTTTGCAAACTTCGCTGGTGCAAAATGCCATCTCTAAAACGTCTTATACAAATTTTTCTTTGCATGCAGTTGACACTTAATTTATAGTCCCTATCCCACAATTCCTGCCATTTATCCATCAGAACTTTCTTGCAGTTCAAATTTCAGCACGAGCCCACGGAGCCCTGTGTAGATGTGTCATATTGCTGCGACGTCAGCCCTGCTCTTCCTGGTCATAAGTCTTGATAGTCGTAAAGCAGGTCATGATGTGACCAGACCCGATTTTATGATCTATTTTGAGGCAGTTGTTAAGCAAATGTGATTATTGTTAAGTGAACCCACTGTTCAATATGGGGCAGTTTTTGTAAGAAAATGGAAGTAAAGGCCAATTTGTGGGAACAATTTGAATCATAGTCCTATGTTTTTGGGGCACCGCAAATAGCTATAAATGTGGGTCAATAGCTACGTACCCAAAATGCAGTCATGTGATCATGCGGGAAAAGTGTATGTTGTAACTTCAAATCTGGATCATAGATCGCATTTTCGAGGTCTGTTGTATCTTCAAACATTTTCTAGGCAGCTGGACATAAGCTGATGACCACTTCTACTTTTGCCCATCCACTGTAGACATTTCTATCGTCCATTTCTACTTTTGTCCATCCAGTGAATGTAAGGAGACATACATATTTCACAAGCAGTGGGAGTGAGCCTGGGGATACCTTTCTATTGGAAAGTACAGTAAAGCCTGAAAAGTGTATATTTTATGGAATTTTCTTGAAATTTTTACCTTACTTTGTAACAGAACCATAATATGAAATTGTATGTATTTATCATAATTTTACTCAATTGTGGACACTACGGGGATGTCTACAATTCATTGTTGGCTCTCATTTTATTTCTTCCTCAGTATAGGGACTTCCCTCATCTTTACTATTTTAAAATACCAGTATATTATGTTGTTAAGGAAAATAAATGTAAAGGACGAGTTATTGTTGGACACTTTAAGTTGTTTATCAACCTGAGTACAAAAATATTCTACTATTTTGATATGTTTAGATCACACAGTGGAAAAGCCAAACAAAAGAGAACAAAACTGAGCCTTCATTTCCTCATGACTCTACATATGGTAGTGGAAATTTTAGTGCTTTAAAGCCTACTGCCAAGCCTATTGGATCACAAAAGTCAGTGAAAGAGGTACTTTTTTTGTCAAAATATGTCTCTATGACAATTTTGAAAAATTAAATGGAAGATCTGAAACAATCTATGGCTATCTAAAATGCTGTTGATTAAACAAGAATTTCTTTGCCACTCAATACATTTTCTTCTTCTCTTTAGTGTAATCGGTCAAATTCCTTATCTCCAGTTGATAAACTTGGCCAGCCTCGTTTAACCAGATTAACACGAACACGCAGTGATAAGAAGAGTGAATTTTTGAAGATGTTAAAACGGGATCCAGTGGAAGAACATGATGAAAACTGTGTTGAGCAAGAAAAGGTACAGCAAGTTCTGCAGGGAATAATATGCCGGTTTATCCATTACTTATTTTTTGGTTATCGCTAAGGAACGTAGGTGCATAACAGTGTTTATTACGTGATAAGCATTTATTGCTTTTTCACATAATAAAATGTTAAACACAAACCAAAGAGAATAACATCTGTTTAAAAAAACACAGTTAAATGTTAGGGAATAAAAAAATAATGTGTGCATAATGTCAGTAATTAATATAAAACTTTGTAGTTATAATCCTTTATATAACTTTTTGGTAGTGAGTCCAGTTGAACTTGGTGAGACTTCTGAATAAATATGCATAACATGTTATTTAGGATTTATATAATAATGGGTATGTTAATTAGCAGCATATATGTGATTTTGCTAGATTGGTTAATTTAGCCTTCAGAAGGTATAATTTTGACAGCACATTGTAAGTATTCATAAGGGCTGGGAAAACAAGCAGCAGTACTGCTTCGTTTTGTCCTTTTTCCTGTGCTGATAAGCATACTTCTAAGAAAGCTTATGTTATTTTGTTCATAAAAACAATGATAAATGTAAAGAACTAAAGAGAAACAAATGGAAAAATAAAAGCAAATAGGTTAGCACATGTGCTTGCTATGTTGCTGATTCTATATCATACTTTAGTGATACTGTAGAATTTTTTTTTTAAAAAAAAGGAGGCTCCATTTGCTTACACACTTTATGGAGCCTCCTTAAAAAATAGAGGGTCCTTAAAAAACTCTTCAGTATCACCAGAATTGAACCTGTTGTAAAATAGGAGGAGCTTGCCAGGAGGCTGACTGTGTAAGAAACTGATCCTTTTGGGGCCTAATTGCTTCCTTAGCAGCTAAAAAAACAGAAAAGTAAGTTGTGTACTACTGCGCCCTAAGCACGCTTGAATCCTGCAAGTCCTTGGATGTGATGGAGCCTCCTTAAAAAATAGAGGGTCCTTTTAAAAAAAACCCTCTTCCTTGCCAGAGTTTGCAAACCCTCTTCCTTGCTGGAGTTTGCAAATTCCACGTGCTCAGCTTTCCCCCTCTTTGCCAGAGTTTCCAAACTCTGTTTGCCCTGATCTCTCCCTTTGCTTGCTGGGTGGGAAAGGAAGCTGAAGGACTGTAGGGACCCCAGTGGGAAGTGGAGCACACGATGCCTTAGGGTGGGGGTAACATTGCGAGGACTGAGACAGGCAAGCATGGACCTTTGCAGGCTTCTCAGCCCCCCCCCCCCCCGAATCACCATGTACTTCATTTAATAACTCCTGTTTGTTTAACATTTGCAACAGGAAGAGCATGGAATTGGGGTCATTATGTGCAGCTACTTCACTTAAATGTTGCGACATGCAAGCCATAATGGGCAGGTTCCATTACATTCGCTTTCCAAGGACTACCTGTAACCTAGTTTTTGGATATATTTGTAAAAATAAGTTAAAACAATTAGGAACTAAATTACTGTATGTTCAGTATTGGGATTGTTTAGGAGAAAGCTCTTTGTAGAAATACGTTATATTCACCTATAAAGTGTTGAAGATGCTTTTGACCTTGTTCGGGTCCAATTCATTAATGTTTATTGAACACGTATTTTCCTGGGACTGCAATTGTGCAAGACCACGAAAAGGCACAATTTCTTTAAAAATGCTGCTGTTAGGTACAACAAGAACATGTGCAATGGGTCTAAAGCATTTTCCCATGTCCATTTCAAACATCTGCATATTCCTGGGGACAAAGTTTAGCCTTTCCTAATTTTGGCATTTTCCAAATGTATTAACTTGTCTACAACTTACTGTTTGTAAATCTTTTTTTTTTTCTTTTTGGAATTTACTCAGATATGTGACTTCTTTAACAGGATGATGATGATGATGATGATGATGATGATGAATTTAATTTACATAATGGCAACAGTGACCACCAAGGAAGGGACATAAACAGGAATTTTGAAAATGAGAGTCCTCAGCAAATGATCCAGTCTTCAGCATTTCCACAGACTGATGTCCTTTCGAGTTCACTTGAGGCAGAACATCGGTAAGAATTTTTTATTAAAATATTTTATTCATTAGCAGAAGAAAAGGCTATATGTGGACCATTTATTAGAATAATTTATCTTGAAATTGTTATTTTAGTTATTTTTAAAAAAACAATTCAATATAAACAAATTATATGATCAAAATAGAAGCAGGAATCTGAGCATAATGTAATTCTTCATAAAATAATTTATGAGAATATTTTAAAGAACTAAATCCCCAATGTGCAGTTCAATTTACTGATGGATTGTCCCAAAGGTGCATTTTCAATAGGCAACTGGATGTTTTTCTTTGAAGACATTTCGCCTCTCATCCAAGAAGCTTCTTCAGCTGTGCCTGGATAATGGAGAATGGAAGGATTTAAATTCCTTGCACACAGCTGGTTGAGAGTTGAGGCCACTTGGAGCTTTATCTGTGTCCTCAGGGTCACCGAGTAGTGCAAATGGGTGTGGAGCCTTCTTGGAACTGCTGAAAGGACTGTGTTGTAGACTGGATATAGATGATGTCGTATCCCCCTCCCTTCCATTTTTCACCATCCAGTCAGAGCTGAAGAAGCTTCTTGGATGAAATGTGAAACATCTTCAAAGAAAAAAAGTCCAGTTGTCTCTTGAAAAAGCACCTTTGGGACAACCATGACCTGGATGACTGAGAATCTCCATAGATGGACTGCTCTGTAGAAATAGAGTAGGAGTAGGAGAGGTTTTCTGCCTTTTGTAATCTAATTTTGAAAAAAATTATGATGAAGTGTAAATATTTCTGAACCTTGTATTTAACATGAAGGGTGAGGCGGGGTGGGGGGGAATATCAAGCCAGAAAGGGAGCTGCAATGAATTTCTGATGATTTTTTCCAAGTCTTGCAAATAAACGTTGAAAATGTCCCTCTTTCAGGTAACTAAATTCTGTCTGAGGATCATTGTGGAGTCTATATTGGCTTCATATGCCTATGTATATGCCACGTTGAGCTTACTAAAAGGCAGGATATAAATCTGTCTCCCTTTTTTAAAAGGTTGTTAAAGGAAATGGGTTGGCAGGAAGACAGTGAAAATGATGACACTTGTGCTCCACTAACTGAAGATGAAATGAGAGAATTTCAGATCATTAGTGAACAGGTAAGATAAATTAGCTCAAAATGTGTTCAGAGTGAAATTTTTATAGAGCAAGGTATAGATCAGGATACCTGTTTAATATTAAAGTTAATATTTGTAAGCTACTGTTGGTATAATATTTGAAGATTTCAAAATGAAATCTGATGTATTTAATTTTCCACGTCTCATTGTGAAATTCTGGAAGGGTTTACACACATGCTGAATTATATTTTGGAAGCACATGGGCAAGCAGAACACCCCCCCCCCCCCGAAAGCTGATGACTTGCCCTTTATTTGAAATTAACCAGGATTCTAGATCTCATTCTGCTTATGTCTTGGTATGTGGAACAGGATAACTAATTTTAAATAAATTCTAGTTAATTGCTAAATAAACCAATTTCAGATCATGAGGAGAGGGAAAATATTTTTTGTATTACAGCAAATCAATAATGTACAATATTTTAGCATTTTATATTTTAGATTCCCCCTAAAATGCAATCATTGTTTGAAACACAAAATAGTAGTTGAGCCTCTATTCAGTATGGTGGTTAATATTCCATTTTTTCTTGCTATGCCATTCATTTTTTTTCAACTTTTGTATCGGTTAACTGACCTATCTCACTAGGCTTTCTCTAGTACCTGTCAATATCAATAGAGATTATTGTGTTTGTGATGATAAACATAGACATGAAAATGAAAATTCATCTAAGTTTTACTGCCAGGTTGCAGGTTCAAAACAAGCTTGCATAGCTGCCTGTCCTCCAACATAACCAAGTCTTTTTATCTGTAGGTTGTCCATTTAATGATGATTCGCTTAACAACCACAGTAAAATGGTCATTAAATTGGGTCTGGTTCCATGTCTCACTTTATGACCTCACTGACTTACAACAGAAAAACCAGTCCCAATTGTAGTCTTAAATTGAGGACTACTTGTACTCAAATACTTCAGTTACCATCTACTCCCATTTTTCTCACATCTGGTCTGATTGGGACTCAGTCAGAACTTGCATCTATTTTTGTGAGTTTTGGTTCATTAAACTTGAGGTTGCCTATCATATTTCAACTCTTCCTTTTCCTATAAGACTGGAAGAAGATTAGTGATTATCATTCCCTACTTGCAGAAGTTTTTTCAGTTTTGTACACTAGAAGGTTATTTTAATTATAAGTGAAAAAAATTTCCCTAAGTCCTTGCTTACTGTTCAGTAATCAACCAAAAGAGTCACAGATGCTCAAAATTAAAAACAGAAACTGTTCTGTACTATTAAAAATATATAAAGCTATGTTTTGTTGACAAGTATAAAACCCAAAAAGTCAAGATTCTTTGTCATTTTAAGACTTCTAATTCTGTTGTTTTCTATTTCAGTTGCAAAAAAATGGCCTCAGAAAAAATTGCATTCTAAAAAATGGTCTCATCTGTGACTTCAAGTTCAATCCCTGGAAAAACAGCACTTTCAAAGCAATGCTTGAGAATGAAGATACAGAGACAAGCAGCAGTGACACATCAGATGATGATGCGTGAAGAATTGAAGATTTGTACTGCATCTCATGAAATTTAAGAAATGTTGAAAAAGGAGAATGATACTCTTATGGTAGTGATATGCACCAGTAGAAGGAGGATCTTTGGGACTCCATGAAGGAACCTAAGATTGTTATGCTAATGAGCTGTGTTGAACCTGATTTTTAATTTCTGTGTAAATGGATGTTGTAGAAATGAGAACTTTTTTCCACATTGCCTTTCTTCATCACTGCAGCATTTCTCTGACTAGCAATGTGATAATGTAAGAGAATGAGATTTTCTCATTTAATAATAATAAAAAAGATTATGTAATATTTGGCAAAGTTTTGTCTTAAAACTGCAGGTGTAAGGGATAAAATGGCAGCTTGACTCAGTATGTTGCTCACTGAGGCAGATTTATTTTACAATGGAAGTTTTGAGTGTTCACTTTGTGCACAGACAGTATACGGAGAAGCATGTAGAGTGCTAACAAGTGCACTAAAACATCTATTTCCTGAACTGTTACAGTTCTACTTCTTGAAACAAAGCAGTAATTCTGTAGCAGTTTATTCTATATAGTAATTATGAAAAGACTTGCTTCAGTTCCAAATTTTATGGAAGTGGTGTAAATCAAAAGCTTTATTTGGATGCTGCAAGACCCAGGAATCTGGATCCTATGAAATTGGTTCTGATCCTTGTGGGGAAAATAAATATTATTTTGATAAATTATTCAGATGCAGAAAGTTTATTTCATGGGCTGAATCTATCCAACATGTACAAAATAAAAACTCTTAGAATCTTGAAACATTCCACTGAATATACTCATCTAAAATTGTCCTTTATTCAATATAATTTTCATTTCAGAATTAATCTATATTGTTTGGTGTTATGTACAACATTTTGGTTTGTTCTGCATGTAAAATAGAACACTAGCTTCCAGATTAGTTAGATAAGAATGTCTTGGTGATTTAATGTATTAACAGACCCAGTGTATAAGGAATGCTTTTGATAATAGAGGTAACTTTGTTGGGGACATAAGCATACAGATAATGGATGACCAGTTGGCTGAGAACCCAAATGATTTGCAGTGAATGTTAAATTGTGTGATGTATTGTGGAATATACATCAGAAATGTGAATAGTGTAACATTTTTGCACAGCTTTGTGCAAAGCTTTGATAGAGGTCACTGAAACAGTTTTGACAGTTGGTGCAAAAAAACCTCCCTGAACATTCCATTGATCTGCAGAAATGGTTCATTGACATCAGAAGTTGTAATGAAGATTGTACTGTATAAAGCCTGCACCTCCAGTGAATTCTGAAAATTAATTTATCAAATACCAAGGTTATTATACATGGCTGGGTAAATGGATCAATTGCAAATCATACAAAAATGGTGAAATCTTTTCGTCCGGTGCGAGAGGAGGGAGGATGTTTCCTCCGCTCCTCTCCTTGGGGAGCTCCCTCTGAGCAAGAGGAGAGACCAGGGGGGACCCTCCGTTAGAAGATGGGGAAGGCTGGATGGGGAAGGCTCCC
>JANHFP010002019.1:107319-122447 GCA_032468135.1 Calamaria suluensis | reverse complement strand
AAATCCACATGTATTAAAGCTGCAAAGTTTGGGGACTCCTGCATTAGAGTGACTTTCTTCATTTCTTTGTTAGTACTCAGATCTATTTCTCACACACACACTCACTTATGACCACCTTTCAGAATTATTTCCTCTCTAGATTCCTAAAGCACTGATAGTATTACCTAGTTTGGTAATGAAACATCTGCAAGAGAACAACCAAGTTGAGAGAGGACCCCACAGTTCAACCCTAAACCACAAATATTCTCTTATATTGGTCCCTTCAACAATGACAGAGCTTCTAATATACTTTTCCTTCACTGGAAAAGTTAAGATACATTAACAAATTATCTGCTTTGAAGATGGTATGTGGAATTGTGTAGCACAATCAAGCATCAGCACAAGACATGTTTTTTGACATGTTGTATTATGCCATAAACTGCATTATGATATTTATGTCATAAAATGTTTTACAAAATTGGCCAAATTTCAAGTCCACAGAGTCATGGGTCCTGGATTTTGGGTGCATTTTATAAGTTAGCCGATTGAGCTACCTTGGTTCAAAACATTTTGGCCCTTGGTCTACCATTTCTCCCAGTTAAAAGTTATAGGAATCAGACATTTAGTAGTATATATAGAAAGATTAACATACATACATACATACATGCATGCATGCAGACAGGCAGGCAGGCAGGCAGGCAGGCAGACATAATTTTGTTTCATGTATATTTTAAGTTCCATAAAAGCTTTCCTTTGACTAAGCTAACCGGTGACTACTTGATTACACTACTTGGCAAGAACATGGAAATTGTTTGCCATCATCTTCTTCTGGGATATTGTTTTGACTTCCCAGTGTAGCTTGCATTTATGGGATTTCTGCTTTTATATTTCCCAATCTTCTGAACTATCTTTCTATTATTGATATCAGTTGATGAAAACCTTACTGAAGTAATTCTGTCCTTATATGGCAAGATTATCGATCTCTTCAATAGGAAACAAGCCATAAAAGAACAATAGTTGTTGCTTCAAATAACATCTCCCATTTCCACTGTAAATTCACATAGCTTAAAGAATCCCCATTCACTGCAATTCCATTTTAATACTATATGCAGTGAAGTAAATCTTAATGAAAGGGGAGACGTATTCTAATTAAAAGTAAAGGTTTCCCTCTCACATATGTGCTAGTTGTTTCCGACTCTAGGGGGTGGTGCTCATCTCCGTTTCAAAACCAAAGAGCCAGTGCTGTCCGAAGACGTCTCCGTGGTCATGTGGCCAGCATGACTAAATACCAAAGGAACACGGAACGCTGTTACCTTCCCACCAAAGATGCTCCCTATTTTTTCTACTTGCATTTTTATGTGCTTTCAAAACTGCTAGGTTGGCAGAAGCTGGTACAAGTAATGGGAGCTCACCCCATTACACGGCAGTAGGGATTCGAACCACCAAACTTCCGATTGACAAGTTCAGCCATTTTACCCGCTGAGCCACCGGGTCCCAGTTTTATAATTAGAGACATGTAAAACATTTAATTGATATGAATAATATCTATGATCGATGTTCCTAGTTTACATTGGAAAACTGTCCAACTGCCTTAGATCGATAGGATAAAAATAAAGAAGCATGTACGAAGACCAATAAATCCAATTATATGGTAATTTCAATGTATTAGGTATTCTCAAATTCAAATTAGTATTCTCAAATACTAATAAAATAATAAATTTGTGTGACCTTGTCTCCATGAATAAAATACCATATTTTTCGGAGTATAAGATGCTCCAGAGTATAAGATTCACATTAGTTTTTGGGGAGGTAAACAAGAAAAAAAAATCTGCCTCTGCCTACCAGCATCCATCGGTAGGCTGCTGGCTAGCATCCTTACAGCAAACAGCCTGGTCAGTTTCAGCACATTATCATAGCCTGATTCAGCACAAGTAGCTGATTGGCAGTTGGATGAGCCAATCAGCTGTTCTAGGCTGCAGGAATTGCCACAGCCTATCGCCGCCTCCAGGCGTCATGTTTTTGGCCTTCGCATGTTGTGTTTCCCCCCCCCCCCCCAATTCCCACTACCTGGAACCAGCCGAAGAGGCAACACACAGAAGTCAAAAATGGAATGTGCAGAGGCCAAAAACATGACACACAGAGATTGAAAATGCAATGTGTTGAGGCAGCGATTGGTGGCGATGTGATGTGGCAACCCCTGCAGTCTGGAACGAGTCTAAAATGGGGCATGCGGAGGCCAAAAATGCAATGACCGAAGGCCAAAAATTCAAAGCCCAAAAATGCAATGCACAGAGACGGTGATCGGTGGCAATCTGCTTTGGCGATCCCCGAAGCCTGGAATGGGTATAAAGCGGGGAATGCAGAGGCCAAAAATGTGATGCACAGAGGCCACAATAGCCGAAGGGTGGGGGCTGGTGGGTGGAGAGGGCTTCGGCAACATTTACTGTATAAGACACACAGACATTTTCACCCACTTTGAGGTGGGAGTGCATCTTATACTCCAAAAAATAGGGTAGTTATTTCATGAGGGATAGGCAATATATAAGTATATCCTGACATGATAGCAGTGTTCTGATATCTAAAGGGCTGCCACAACCTATTCTCCAAACCACCTGAAGGCAGAACAAGAAGTAATGGATGGAAGTCAAGGACAGAACCAATATAGAAATAAGGAGAAATTTCCTAACAGTTACAATTAACCAGTAAATGACTTGCCTTCAGAAATCATGGATGCTCACTGGAGATTTTCAAGAGGAGATTGGACAATTATTGGTATGAAATGGTATAGGGTCTCCTGTTTGAGCAGGGCATTGGACTAGAAGACCTCCATGGACTAGAATAATCTTCTAACTCTGTTATTCTATGTATTGTTAACATGACTCTTGATCAATCTATGAATCTATGTGGATATCAAAAAAAGAGGATTTTCTGAAAGAATTACTATATGAAGTTGAAAGGAGATCAGTGATGCTCAGCAATGTCTTGTCAACATTTGATATATTTTTTTTACAAAAGAGAAAATGTTAGGAAGAAGGATGTCAAGCAATACAATCAACAGTTTTGGAGCTGTTCTGCTTATAACATAATTTCTAGTCATTTTTCCCCTTTTTAAATTGCTATGTTTACCAATTTTGAGGTTGTGTTGATCCCTTAAGGCTGCTGTAGTCTTTGGTTGATTTTTAGCTGATTAGGTAAGAAAAGAGAAAAAAGAATAGAATAGAAAATGTCTGGGGGTTTTATGACAGAAATGTGCTTCTCTTCTCAGTGAGTTACAGTGGCAGCTGAATTTTCAATATTTCTGCATAAATATGAATTAAAATGTGATCTGTTTTCCACACAAGTCCTAAAACTAGATCAAGAGAAAATAACTTAATAAATAAAATTATTCATTAATTAAGGAAAGTGATTTAAAACTACATCTTTGTGTGTAACAAAATGTGAAACTCTGCTTTTAGTTATCAGTGTGCTGTCCATGGACAGAAATAACTGCACCTGAGCCTTTTTGGTAAAGGTTGATTTGTCCTGCATATTGGCTTGGAGGAATTTGAGCCTATTCCTGCTTACAGAACTGCTTCAATTCAGGGATGTTGGTAGACTTCCTTGCATGAACTGCCCACTTCAGGACCTTCCACAACATTTTTATAAGATTTTCAGGACTTGGTCATTTGAAAACATCAACTTTCTTCTGTTTTAATCATTCTTTGGTTGTACAAAGTGTGCGTTTTGGACTGTTAATTTGCCACACAACTCACTTCCTCTTGTGCTTCAGTTCTTTTTCTATAAAATATGCTAGTACAATTCAGAATTCATAGTTTCACCAATCACGGCAAGGCATCCTGGTCCAGAAGCAATAAAGCATGCCCCAACCATGATACCTCACAATCATGTTTCACAGATGGCAGAAGGTTCTAATGCTGGAATGCAGTGTTTGTCTTTCGCCAAATGCTATGCTTCTCATGCAAGCCAAAAAAGTTTTAGTTTGGTGTTAACTGCCAATTGTAGAAAGGCAGCAATATTCTTTTTGGAGAGTAGCAGTTTTCTTCTTGAAATCTGCCCTGCACATCATTGGTGTTGATTTACTGCTGATGATGGTCTCATGAACATTGACATTCACTAATGAAATGAAGACTTTAGTCCCTTGGATGCTTTTTTTGAAACCTCCTGGAGTATTGCATTCATTGCACTCCTTGCTTTTACTGTGATCTTGGTTGGCAGGTACTCCTGAGAAGGGTGACAATGGTGCTGGATTTTTATGAATGAATGCGAGAGGGAGACAGACAGATGGAGGGAGGGAGGAAAGGAGAAATGAAAGAAAGAAAGGGAGATAGGGAGGTAGGGAGGAAGGAAGGAGAAAGAGAGAGAGAGAGAAAGAAAGAAAGAAAGAAAGAAAGAAAGAAAGAAAGAAAGAAAGAAAGAAAGAAAGAAAGAAAGAAAGAAAGAAAGTTTATTGATCACCCATCTTACCTTAGGGTAACTCTGGGCCACTTACATACATGAAAATAAGAAGTGTACAAAGATAAAAAGCTTAAATAAAATACTACACAAAGCTAAATACAGAGCTCAATTAAAAAATGGAGAGGACAGGAGCTGGATGGAGGGGGAGATAGGGTGCTTATATTTGTATAATCTGCTTGACAGTGAATTGCTGGAGTCCAAACACTTTTGAAATACTTATTTAGCCTGATAAACATCAACAACTGTTTTTGGAGGCCTTCAGAAATCTCAATTGTTCCAGTCATGACACCCTTCCACAATACCATTCCCCTTTCCTCCAAGATCAGATTTTGAGAGGGAATACCCAAAATGCTGTTCTTTAAATAAGGCAAACTTTCAATACTCACCATCTGATTATTATCCCAATGATTTAAATACATGACATTAATTCTCCTTTCAAATGAATTTATAATCCCAGAGGTTCCCAACTTTTGGCACAAAAGTTTTTTCGCCGGTATATAAATTTAATAATAAAATAAATTAAAAAATAAATGTTCTTTACTCATTTTTAAATTAGAAATGCTTTATCAAGTTTTAGGATTTATATGGAGAACAGATTATGCTTTAGGTTGGTGATGGCAAACCTATGGCACATGTGCTATCTGTGGCACACAGAGCCATCCTTGCAGGCATGCGGGCCGATGCCCAGGTCAGCTCCACCGTGTATGCCTGCGCACCTCCTGCTGGTCAGCTGATTTTCAGGTGTCTGCCGGAAGACACACATGCATGTGGAGGGTGGGGGCATGCTGTGCCACCCTGTGCCCCATTTTTGGTTCCAGAAGGATTCAGAGAGACCTGCTAGCACACAAATGGGGGTCATGCGTGCCTGCAATGGGGGTAGGGTGACCCTGGGTCACATGCACATGTGCGGGGGAGCACAGGGGAATTGTGCACACATGCATGAGGGGCGGGGCCTGCCGGGGGCATTGCATTATGTATGTCTACATGTGCATGCCTGTTGCACACATGTGCTTTCAGCACCCGAGTGAAAAAAGGTTCGCCATCACTGCTTTAGATCATATTTATGCAGTACTATTGAAAATTCAAATGGATTCACAAAATTTTAAGCACCATTATAGCCCTCAATTTATATTAATACTGAAAGGGTGATTGCATTTTCTTTCAACAACTGATGCAGATTTGCCAAATCAGTTTTCCATAATAACCCTCCAAAATATAAATATCCAGATTCTAGCTGAAAGGCTAAAAGGGCCAATTCAATATTGTAGGATTTTACACTAAAGGACAAAAAACATTTTTTCTTTTTAATTTAAATTGATTGGCCACACAATTCTAGTGGATTTTGGATGGCCCACAAAACTAAAAAAAAAATATCTATGAAGGAGAGACAGTTTTGGTTTTTAACTCTGGGTTGGGTAATACAATTTCTGCAATAAGCTTTCTAACTGTGGTCTGCTATGAAGATTCTGCTGGGGGATCAGAAAATAAAATTAATTATTTTAAGATTATATTATTGCATTGGGAATCTCCTATTTATTACTATAGAAGCAAATTCTTTTAAAGAATCAAGGGTGGAAGCCTGAACAAGGTATTAAGCAGCATGACATAGTCATGTCCAATCATTTGCTGAACATGATTTATGTCATGCTTCCCAGCATCTTGTTCAGTCTTCCACATTCAATCTTAAATCTGCCTAATCAGGACAACTTCAACAAATTATTGATTTTCCATGTCAAAAGCTGACCTTGTGATTATGATCACAGATTCTCCAACAGGATTTCACAATTCCTACAATTTAGAAAAGGTGACAAATTACCAACTCACCAATATTTGAAGCAGAAATGTTATTCAAATCCTATCAAGAAATCACCCAAAATTGCTTATATTCTTTATCGTTTCTTGGAAAAAATAGAGTCCTAGGGGATTCAGTGAGGTCAATCTCTCCAGATGGCCACTGTAATTATCTGGTAGTTACCGAGCCTTCACTGGTGAACAATGCCTGGTTTCTCTAGGAGTGTTAAGCTTGTTCTTCTCATTACCTAGTACTTGCTACTTCTCAACTCTATTCAAAGTCACATCTAATACATTTAAAATAGCCTTCCTCAATCTGGTTTGTTAAGATGTTTTGGACTTAGAAAGCTTTCCAACTACAAAATGACTCTGCGTGGCTTGCATATTTTTTTTAAAAAAGGAAAACAATTAAAAAGAAAGGCACATGTGCCCCTGGATGAAAAACACAATACATTGGGGAAAAATTCTGCCAGGGACTCAGTAACCACCTTAACACCATTCTTGGGAGCATAGCTATTTTTAAAAAATTGTGGAACTCTTCCAGGATGGAAGCTATACAGATCTCTGGGACATCCTATTCCCAAGGGCAGGTACATGACAGAGAAGAAATCAGTGGTGGGTTTCTACCGGTTCGCCATGGTTCGAGTGGTGGTGGAGGTAGACTCCACCCACCCGCCCGGATGTCATCACGGAAGCTTTGCACACACACAGAAGTGCTGCGCATGAGTGAAGTGAGCACGCACATGCTTCTAGTTCCGAAGCAGTAGCAAAGGTAAGTGGAACCTTACCTAAGCAATTTATCCTTATCTAAGCAATTTAGCATAACTGAAGTCAACATGACTTAGAACACTTCCTTCTCAGATGATCATGGATTCTCTATATGCTCTGGAAGGTAAGTTATCAATCTCTTTCTCTTAGTAGTCTTCTCATTGGAGTAATCTAAAGAGTGACTAGAAATAAATAATGCTTCCAAGCAGAGCATATAGATCAAGGGTCCACAACACCACCACCCCGGCTGCAGCCTGCTTCAAATCAGGCCAGACTAGTGATGGGCAAGTGCACAAATGAAGTTCTACTTGTGTGAGTGGCAGGCAGGCACATGTACTGGAAACTCCACTTGCGCAAGTGGAGGGCATGAGCACAAGAGCTCTCCATTCGTGCAAGTGGAACTTTGTGCACGAACGTAAGCACCCTCTGCTCAAACACAAAGCTTTGTTTATATTTATATATTTATTTAACGGGTACCAGCTTTGCAGAGCTGCAGACTATGTTAGTAGTAATCTTAAATGAAGCGGCCAATTTTAGCTGCAGTATAATACTTCTTGTACTTTATACAGTTTCCCTGGTCCTTTACTTCTTAGATTCTCAAAAAGTCTGAGTAAAAATGTACCAATTCAATTTCAATCAAAACATCTTTATAAAACATGCTTATGGGATTATCTGATTGATCTTAGAGCCGGGTTTTATTTTATTGTAATTAAAAATTATTGCTCTACAAATCACTGTGGAAATATCTATGTTAAAACAAATAATTTAGCTGCAGCTAAATCACGTTATAATGTCAGTAGGCAAATGTACACTTAAGAGGAGGGATTCTTATTATTTAGGTTATATTGTATTAAAATGATAAATCTACTTAGAATGTTTATGCATGTCCAATTTAATTTTGTGTCACAGAAAGGCAAGCGCTAAGCACAGCGTTCATTGCCAGTCTTCCATCGCTGATGTAAGTGATACCTTATCTTATGCACAAAGGTTGACATAAGTGATAAGGCTGTATATCAGGGTCACCAGCTTCTTATTCTAATGGCAGGAAAATTGACTTTATTTCTGCAACACCATAATTTAAATGTCACAATAGAATCAAAGAAACTAGTTGTGTCTGTTCAAATATGATGATGATGATGATGATGATGATGATGATAATAATAATAATAATAATAATAATAATACATTATAGCAATATTTTCTAAGACCAAGGGAAATAATTTAATGCCTCACATAGCAGATTTGGGAATAGTGATGTTAAATAACTATTTTGAATAATCTTTTAAACGTTGTAAAATCAAGTCTCATTAAACCTGTTCTAAAGTCCCATTTTCTAAACTTGTTTATTTGTGTTTTAAAAATTTATCACTACTGAATTGTGGAATCTAAACTAATTTTTTTAAAATTACAAAATTGATAAATTATTTCATTCTAAGACACTGATATAATAGAACAGATCTGTGATAAAATTTAATCTGTGATATAGCCAGCTGAATTAATGTTTAGTAATAACGTTTATGTTAACCTATTTAAATTCTATTTCAGAAAAGGCTCACAAAAGGGGATGATACCCTGCACCGTGAGTTATGTTTTAAATCTTGTTATATCAGTGGAACAGAAGATAATAAAAACTAACACCACAAAAAATAGTTCAAGTTCAGTCCATCTTAAAACTGGCTGTTGCATGTGGGGAAGGTGAGAAAGTATATAGGATGACATGAATATAATATGTGGATTCAATTTTGAATTACAAGTCTGTACTGTACTAAACTTGAGGTATTTCCCAAACATAAAAGCATCCTTCATCAGATATCTGAATTTTCACCTAGTTTCACACTTGAATGTATCAGCTACAAAGTCTACAGTCAGTATGCCGTCCATAATGCTACTTACTATCTTAGCTCTCCTTTATTATAATTATTTGAAAACAAATGGTTGCTGCCTTTTTGCCTTTATAGGCCAAACTGCAAGTAAAAGCAATTTGTAAAGATATTCACTATTTTTTATCAACTTGTTATTCCTACCTGTCTTCATTTTAATACCTTTTCAAAGTACATTTCATTAGGAATTGATTTGAAACTAGCAAAATAATGTTATTTGTATTAACTAAGCTAAAAGATCTTTCCCTTATTCATTGCAAAATGTTTATGACACCATTTTTTGTTCAGAAAAGACAAGAAAAAAAATATTAGGACTGTTTGCCAGCACTGCAGAAATACAAAGACTATAAATCAAAGAACCAGAGAAATAGTTATAACCAATGGTTGTGGTACGACCTGAAACATTTCTGGAATATTAAGTGTTTCTTTTTAATAATTGATGCAGGCATTTTGAATCTTTCTGCATAGGATATCAGGTGCAAGTAG
The DNA here is from genome assembly GCA_032468135.1 of Calamaria suluensis. NCBI lineage: Eukaryota > Metazoa > Chordata > Lepidosauria > Squamata > Calamariidae > Calamaria > Calamaria suluensis. The sequence continues at coordinate 113,088 of JANHFP010002019.1, read as the reverse complement.
ATTGTGTTAATGCTGCTTAAACATTTCAACTTGTCAGTATGGCTAAGTCGATTTGCAAAGTATTTGCAGTGTGTCCCATCGAAACAGTAATAAAGGTAAAATAAATATATGCCACTGCTTTATAATCACTGAGCATTAATGAATATTTTATATCTTTTTAAATCTCACTGTTTAATTTTAAAGGATGAAATTAAGTCTCATTTCACGCAATATGCCAATTATCTGCATATCAAACAATAACTCAGCCATTATACTTCTTTTTGTTAAGACACAGGAAGCTAATTTGAAAATACTGGCTAGCATTTTGGAAAAATAATTGAATAGACCTTCCTGCCCTCTGGTGGCTGACAAGTGAAAATTACACATAAAATTAAATTACTACTGATTTAGTACATATAACTTCCCAATTTTTTAAAAAAATATTTAAATAAAAGGAAGAAAATTTAGAACTAACTTCAGAAACTGAGGGTTAGTATATGGTCATTTTAACAGTTCAGTCAAAGATGAAGTTCAATTACTGAATTGAAGAAAATATTCTGCACATAAACACCTCTAAAAATTCTACAGTATTGGAAATAGTTTATGATGTAGTGGATTCACTGAGTATCATGGTATTATTTTCTGGAGGATACACTGCTAATTAGCAGTTCAGCCATACTGACTCATAACATTTGTAATAAACAAAACTTATCAACACTACCAAGTCAATCATGAACTTGTGCAATACTTTAACCTGTTTCCCCTTAAATTAATGACAGATATTTCCTAAAAGTGGATTAGATTCTAGTTCAAAATTTGAAGGGCTCAGTCATTTCATCTTATATTTAGGAATAGGGTCAATTTTATGGGAGGCAATTTTATAGGCCTTAGATAAATAGGGCAATCATGTTTATTTAATATTTAACAGAATTGATTTTCATCAAAATTTGAAATGATGGTATTTTTTGCAAAACAATTTCCCATTTGTAACTACATAACAAGCAGCTGTATTTGTTTACTGAATATAAAATAAGTTGCAATTGCTGGTTATATAGGTGTGTATGTATAATGTACAATGTATTATAACATACATGTGTGTGTTATAATATATAGGTTGTTGAGGGGATTCAAGATGTATGTATGTATGAATGTATGTATGAATGTATGTATGTATACACATAGATAATGATTTTATATAAAGAACTACATAAGATACAAAAGTATATTTTAGCCAATAGGTTCATATTCTTCATGCTGATCTTAGTAAGAGTCAAAAAATTATGCAAAGGAGGAACTATGTTGATTTAATATCATTGGTACTAAAATGTATTCAATAAATGAAAATAATACTAAATGTGCTCAAATAAATGAAAAGAAGCTAATGTCCAAACCATATAATTAAGCCTTTTCGCTATCCCATTCTAGCATCAACTCCCATGAACAAAGCATACTGTTAATACTGTAACAACATAAATATAAGAATTGATAGTATTAAAAAAAGTTATCATTTCACACATGCATTGGCTTCTTGAGATGGCATAAATGAGATGGGGAGATATTTCATAGAAATAAGGAATGAAAAAAAAAGGTTCAAGAGAAACACTCCCATTTGGAATCCTTATGTATATAATAAATAGGTTGGAATTAGCAAGCAAAAAAATCTGATTGCTCAATTTTTGATATACAACAAGGTTATGACAATATTGAATTTTTAGTTAAAGGCAATGTACTACTTTAGGAAGTGCATCTGTCTTTTCAGGACAAATTAGCAAGGAACTCTTCTTTGCAACATCACCCCTTGGTGGTCATTTTACAGAATGGCAATGACATTGTTTTTAAACAGAAATCATTTTTCTGCAAGCCCACTCCTAATCAAGATTATGACAACTAGCAATGCAACTGATGCAAGAAATACCTAAGAATGTAAGAACACTGTGTATAATTTTAAATAAAGGAAGAAGAAGCCCTATCAGACAGCCCTTACCTCACCTTTGGTGGAGGTTTTTAACACTATAAGGCAGCGTGCTCACAAACACACAACCGCTTTGGGGTGAAATTAATGCAAATGTTATATGTAGGTTACACCATCTGATGTACCTACAGTAATCTTTCATCATCCACTTAATTAAAAGCTAAAAACCCTAATAATGAAACATGAAAGGAAGTATGCAGCCTGAATACATAAGCCCTCTTTAACAAAGCTGACACTAGTTATAATGAGCGACATTTATTCTTCAGCTGTGAGACAGAGCTCACCTCCTGAATGGTACTGCTTCCTGAGAAGTTGAGGTTGTACTCCCGCTGGACTTCTCGATGGGTGACAATCAGCATGAAGTTTTGATTTAATGATTCCTGCAGGGCACTGAAAGGGTTGAAAGAAAAACAAGAATATCAGGAGCGAACATGTTCTAACTTGCTTTACATTTAGCTGTAAAACCCCAGGAGTACCCCTAAACTCTGCAGAGACAGGTCCAGGCACAATGTTATCATTTTCTTTTTTGCTCTTAAAGGCAAGGAAGCAACTGGAGAAGGACCGAGGGAGCTGACCTGTTAACTCCTTCTAAGGGAGTTGAGTATCTGAGGCTATATTTTAACTCTTTTAGAATTTTCGCAACACCATTCTTACTGCAATTATTGCAATACTGTATGCACACGCAAACAATATCTATCTTTCTCACATACAACACACTCATATTAAGAGACCTCTAGGCTTTAAATTAAGTTCAAACTAAAAGCTTTGATATGTTTACACTGTTTACATATATACAAATAATTATGAATTCATGTGCCAAGTTGGAGTATGTATGTGACAGCTATGCTCTTCCGCTAAGCATGGCAAATGTTTACAACTGCGGTCCAATTAGTTGCCAGTGAGCAAGTGGAAAATTCCAGGATTCACTGATTATCTCAGGAAACACCAATTCCACATTTACAACCAACTGTTCATCTTTCCAAGGCAATCTTGGAGAAATCAGAAATGATAAAATAATAAATCTCAGTTCTCAGAAATAGTAGGAATACTTATTTCTTTCTTTCTAATGATTTATTTATTTATTGACTGATTGATTTTTTTCAACAAGGAAACAAATAACAGTATAAACATAGACATTGTCACAAAATTGGCACAATTAAAGATATAAGTAGGCAAAACAGCCATAAACACATGGGATGATTACAAATAGATGGGAATAGTAGGACAGGGACAGTAGGCACGCAGGTGCACTTATGCACGCCCCCCTTAAGGACCTCTTAAAGAACATGAAAGGTCCACGGTAGACAGTTTAAGGGAAATGGTATGGGGATTAGCGGAACTAACAGTAGGATCAGGTAGGGTGCTGCAGACATTTATAACTCTATTGCAGAAATTGTACTTCCTACAGTCTAGATTATAGCTATTTACATTGAATTTGAATCTACTGATAGCCCTTGTGATGTTGCTGTTGAAATTAAAATACTCATTTATAGGTAGGGCATTTTGGTAAATAATCTTATGAACTAAGCATAGATCAGAACGTAGATGGCGTACTTCAAGGCTGTCCAGACCTAACATTTCAAGCCTGGTGGTATAGGGAATTTTATTTCGAGCAGAAGATTTGAGTACTCTTCCAGTAAAATATCTGTGGACCCTCTCTATTGTAGTGATGTCTGAAATACAGTAGGGGTTCCAGACAGGTGAACAGTATTCTAATATAGGTCTGGGAAAGATTTTATATTACTGCCTCAGATGTCAACTTTTTAAAACAAATTATACCAAAAACAGGATGATAAGTCAATTGTTGAACATTCTTGATTTGGATAAATGTTAGAAATAATTACATCAACTGTCCTTTGTTTGAACTATTTATTAATCTTGGTAAATATAGATTAATAAAACAATAAATTCCAGAAAGCCCTAGAGACTGGAAAGTATTTCAGTTCTCTCAGAAGGTTCAGAATTACTCATATAAATTTCTCAGCTCAGCATCCCCTATTAAATTCCATGTAGTCCTTAGGGTCCCTCAACCTACAGAAGAATGGGCTAAAGTGAGAGTAAGGAGACAAAAAACAAGTATGTGTTTCATATAAACAATGTTCCCTTCCCTATATATCTTGGAAAACTGTTGTTACTGACAGAACGGATAAGGCAAGCAACTAACGTATAAAAAAAGAGCAGACCCCACTCTCTTCTAGCATGATGATGTTACCTAGTTTGGTAATGAAATGTCTATAAGGAAACAACCAAGCTGAAAGAACACAAACAATCCCAAAGTTATGCTTAAAATATCAAATTTTAAAGCACATACAGTCAACTGTACTCTCTGGTCCTTTACACTATTGTGAAATTTCTTTCCATAGTTCTTTCAAGTTATAGAAGAGAAAATCAGTCAGTCAGGATTACAGGAAGCCATTTTATTCAGATTCTAATAAACTGTTCCATTCCGACAAAGAACAATGCACTATTATTTGATTTCAGTTTATTTTAGTATTAATGCACACTCAAACTGTTTGAAATAGAGGTAGGGGAATCTCATGTTTACTTGGAAGTAAATTGCATTGTTCTCATTTGAATGTACTCAAAAATCACTGTCCATTATTAGATTGCTGCCTAAATGTGATGTAAAATGATTTAATCAAGAATATATATTTAAAGTACATAGTGACACATCTTTCCAACATAAATTCTGGTGATGTAAAGCAAAACAATTATTGGTTCTTTACACAGTTACATTAATACACATTATTTTCATTAGAAAACATAATGAATTAGACCAGACTCTAATTTGCTTGAAAAAAATCTACAGGTACATTGTCCAATGAAATATTAATTTGATTCCAATAAAACAACTCATTAAATCAGATACTTCTTAACTGGAATTCATTGATTATTAAATTCAAGTATTTAGAACATTTTTAGCATCTATATTCTTGAGAATTATCACAGCTGACAATGTATATATATACCTACTGGTGAAACAGATACAGATATGCACACACTTGCCCATGTATACATATGCACAATTACACATTAAGAAATGTATAATTCAGAATTTCAGTAAAATTCTATCTATTAATTATCTTATTTTAATCACTTTTTTCTACTGAAGTACTAAACATTTGAAAACAGTTATTAACAAGTATTGTATGGAAAGTTCTGAAGCTAGTTTCAGGAAGATTTTTTTGTTGGACAGCAAGTCTCACAGAAAATTATTCCATGGTATTATCTTCAGGACTAGATCTCACATCCAGATTTTCTGCATAGTTCTAAACAGAGTTGGAAACCATGCATATAGCAGTGGAAAAATCTTCTTTATATGAAGCATGGGAAACAACTATTAGAATATATGCAAAGTACACATGTCTTTCTTACCTCTCATCTCTTTTCACTATCTAAACTGCTAATTGTGAAATTAATAACTAATTGTTCAAAATAATACAGAAGAATCCCATTTGTTCAAATCACTAGAATCATTTTTTTTACTTTCTCTACTATATGTAGCAACTTTAAACTTAAATCTATGTTAACTTTGAAGGAAAGTTTTTTTAAATATAAAAATATTCAATTTCTCAAACAGCTAATGACAACAGACTTTTTGAAAAAGCTACGTTAAGGGCCAGAACAAATATTATAAAAATATTATGAAAAATTCAGTTTACATACATAGACTTTTTTCTATAAATACAATCCATAGAAAAATTTGGAGTAATTATTTTCTTCATTAAAAAGGTAAAGGTATCCCTCGCACATATGTGCTAGTCATTTCTGACTCTAGGGGCCGGTGCTCATCTCCGTTTCAAAGCCAAAGAGCCAGC
>JANHFP010002019.1:65405-79895 GCA_032468135.1 Calamaria suluensis | reverse complement strand
AAGAAAGAAGGAGGGAGGGAGCGAGTACAGTACAGTACCGTAGTCACCGTAGCGAAGCACGGGTACCTGCTAGTATACCAATAAAACAATGAATACTTTCTAGGAAAACTACTTCTTGATCAAAAAATAATTGATTCTGGAGTTAAAATTCTGGACTCAAAATATTCTAATTCTTCGAGATAAACATCTAGTAACAAGCAGATGAATTATTAATTATTAATTACAATTTGACTCTTAAGAACTATAAGTAAATTTGAAGGATTGTTTCAACATCTCCTTCATACAGAAACATTCTGATAGAGGGAATATTTAAAAGGGGTCTACAATTGTTTGACTGGTTGATTATGTTCCATCAAGTTGCTTTTGAGTCTTAGTGACCAAACATATCTGTACTTATATAATTAGAAATATAATAGTATATTTCTAAGAATACAAAAGAGAATCTCCATAATCCAGGATTAGGTATGTATTTAAAATATGTTCATTTTCTTGGTCCGTATCAATGTATCTTCTAGCTATCAAAATAAGAACAAGACATTTATAAACAGTGTGTTGTCTGGTTACAATTAGTTGGAGCAATCAACATCATAATAGTAATAATGTTGCTTAATAGTAGTCCTAATAATAGTTATCATAATAATGCTTAGTTAATAACTGTTAATACTAATTCATATTAATAATAAACATGTCATAATTCTCTCAAAGTAAAATTAGTTCTCCTCTTATACTTTTAAACATTCTAATCTGTGTTTGTTAGTTAACCATTAATAAAACAAATCTCATATTTCAAAATATTACATGTCTTCCTTCTCTTTAATTTCAAGTGTTAGTCTGTCCATTTCTGCAAATTCTGTTCATATAGATATTGAAACTATTGCTCTTTCTTTATATAGCAAAAAAATAATAATAATCTGAATAAGAAAAAAGAACAAGACAATCTGCAATCTCAATAATGCCTTTTTAAAAAATCCTGCACTGCTGAATCTTAGTAACAAAGTAATAAAAACTGGCAGCACTTTTTTTTTTACATTTAAGGATTATTGTTTTAAATCTTAAAATGTAAAATCATAAGATAATTCTACCACATCTTTTGGATATAAAATATAAACCTGTACCGGTATTATCCAAACCATTTATCTCAAAAAAACTCAGAAAAGTGCCAGTTTTTTAATGTGTCACATTATATCACTTTCTTCTGCATGTAAAGACAACTAGATTACCAATAAATTCCCAACTTTTTAATGTATCTCTGAACATCTGACCTCTTAATACAGATCAGTTGACACTAAATTCTTTCCTATCATTGTACAATATGAAACATTATACCCATTCTGTTTCTTTAACCTTTCTTTGACCCTGAAAATGCATTATCTTTATTGGCACAAGTCTGTAGATTTGAGAATTTTTGGCAAGACATTTTGGCAAAGATTTGTTGAAAATTGAAGTACAGTTAACACAAGCTTACTGTCCCCCTCAGACTCAAAACATTTCTTACGAGACATGGTTTCACTTTTCTAAACTCATGCATTTGCCAGAGATGTCATACTTTGCTGTATATCTGAAAGATTCTTAATAAAAATCTGCCTAGGACTGAATTCCCTCAGGAGAAACAGACCCTGTTCTTTAAAAATCCAGGAAATTTACATTTAGTATGGATCCCTGAAAGGAATCCAAATCAGACTTTGCTAGAGATACATGTTGTCAAGTAGGTAGCCATAAAATTGCAGAAAAAAAACAAAACAAACCCTGGCCTTGAGGATGTTAATATTTATTTTTTCACTATAGCATGCCTTGTGTCTCCACTAATTTGGAAATAAAAGTTGTATCCTCCAGAAGCACACTCTTGTATACTGTTACCATTACTTCACTTCCAATACACACCTCAAAAAAAACACATGAAAGCGCAGAGACATAGGATACTTGATCAAAGGTAAGGAAATACAACTGATGCTTTGTCACTATGAACAGCCCAGTAAAATCAGAAAGCAGTAATGATGTCCAAAACTAAATGGAATCCTTACAAAGATGTAAAAGGAGAAATGTCCATCCCTGTCCCAAGACCCTGAAAGGGGACAAAGCTACATCATGAGTAACATCATTCCAAATAAAATGCAATGCAATCAATAGGGCCAATAAGAAAACTTCGGTTACTGGTTCTGGCAACGCCAAATTACATCCCCCCCCCCCAAAAAAGTGAAAAGCCTATTGTTCTTTGTAGTATGTACTCTGAGCATGTATTTCTTCATTTAGGATTTTAATCTGGCTTTCATTCAGCAGCAACAAGCAGGTTATGTTCTACTCTTTCCTCTTATTTTTCCCCACATCAAAAAGCCTGTCAGGTAAGTCAGGATGAGAGACAGTGACTTCCCCAAATTCTCTTAATGAACTAGAACAAGGTTTCTCTTCCTCCTAGTCCAACACTTTAATCACAACATCACATCTTCTATGACTTGAAAATGGGCTGGTAGATTTGACACAGCACTAGGTTAAGTTTGTATATCCTTTGAACCCTCAGCCTTCCAGCTACCCATGCTAGGATTCCAGCAATTTTCCCTCTGATTTTAAGCATCAAACACATAAAGTAAAATAAATACTTACCACTAAATCCCAGTTATTTTGTTCAAGTAAGGTGATAGCTTCATCAATATTTTCAATTCCAGTACATGCCTAAAATAATAAAGAATGACAAAGTTTCATCTGAAAAAAATCTGCCAAAAATAATAATTTGTTAAAAATCCTACAGGTTAAACACTGAATTCAGCAGGATCACAATTCTTGATATCCAGACATGTCTAGACATAAACATAGATTAAAGGTAGGAAATTCTATTGTATGAGTTCAGAAAATTTAGACATCAGCTGGTAAACCAAGAATTATCAAACTTGTAGTTCATTTTATTAATCTAATGGCTAACTTTAATAAATTACAGTAGTATAGCTCTACTATAGTATATAACTCTTCCTATTTGCAAAAGATTAAATAATAGCCAAGCAATACTCTTGCCATTCCCATTTTATTATGACCAAAAGATCTCTATTCTGTCATACTCAGCAAGTTCTTTAAGACAAGAATGAACTATATTCAGTTAAGAGGTATCACAGCTTATTCCATAAATACAGCTATAACCATTATAGGGAGTGTTAAGTTTGCATGCAAGATGTCCTAGATTCAGCTGTTAATATATCCAAGTAAAAGAAGGACCATCAAATTTTTAACTATTTTCATATCTATCTTTACACACACAAGGTATTAAAGGACCCAAATTTCTATTGCTAAACAAAGCAGCTGTTAAGTAAGTAGCACCTGATTTCAGGACCTTTTTGTCATGGTTTTTAAGCAAATCATTATCATTAAGCCAATCCTGCTTCCCCCATTGACTTTATTTGTTGGAAGCTAGCTGGGAAGATTGCAAATGGCAATCACATAGCCCTGGGATACTGTAACCATCATAATTATAAATGCTAGTTATCAGTTGCCCAAATTCTGATCAGGTGACCATGGGAATGCTACAATGACATCTGAGAACCAGTTGTAAGTCACTTTTGAATAGTCACTAAACAAATATCTAAGGAGATTCTCAGTCGTCCAGCTCATGGTTGTCCTAAAGGTGTTTTTTCAAGAAGCAACTGGACTTTCTGATTTTTCTTTGAAGATGTTTCACTTCTCTCCAAGAAGTTTCTTCAGCTTTGACTGGATCGTGGGGAATGGAAGAATTTATACTCCTCGCACACAGCTGGTCATTTGCATCCTTTTAGCAAATCATTACAGTCACCTGGAGGTTTATCGCTAATCTACAATACAGTCCTTTCAACAGTTCCAAGAAGGCTCCACACCCATTTGCACTGCTCAGGTGAGTTCTGGGGCAGAGACAAACCTCCAAGCAGCCTCAATGACTCTCTACAACAGGGGTCAGCAAACTGTGGCTCTGGAGCCGCATGTGGATCTTTCGTCCCTCTGCTGCAGCTCCCTGTCACTCAGAATATGTGTCACAACTGCCAATCTGCAACACCCGCCAGCACACAATTTATTGAGCTGTTCAACCCCCGGTAGGCCAACTATGGATAAATCCAAGGAAAGAAGTTTCAGAATAAAATGTAACGTTTGATTCAACTACATATGCTAGTTTTGTGGGCACTCAGGAAATAGTCCGGCATGGGGAGGGTTTTTGTGGCTCCTGGTGTTTTCTTTTTTGTGGGAAACAGGTCCAAATGGCTCTTTGAGTGTTTAAGATTGCCGACCCTTGCTCTACAAGAATGCAAATGACCAGCTGTCTGCAAGGAATATAAATCCTTCTATTTCCCACCATCCAGTCAGAGTTGAAGAAGCTTCTTGGAAGAGAAGCAAAACGTCTTCAAAGAAAAACCAGAAAGTCCAGTTGCCTCTTGAAAAAGCACCTTTGGGATACTAAAGAACTATCTGTACATGTATTTTGAATGTGCATATAAAAGCATGGTTTAGTAATCACTGGGGATAAAGCAAATTTGAATAGGAAACTTTTCCATTATCTGCAGCAGTCCTAAGGAAACTCTTCAATTTAAAGTAACCTTTACTTTTTTAGGAAAAAAATCATTAACTTGTAAAAATAATATCTGCATGGTAAGGGAAAAGGCACATATACCAGTGCATTAAATTTGTTACATATTTCACGCTTTCCAATATATGGGAATGAGAGTTGATTTACACTTTTTTTAAGTATCTACTTGGAATGGCTGAAAGATTCTACAAAGCAAAATTCTCTTTAGAGGAAAAGAACTCAAGTGGCTTACAAGAGAGAGAGAGGGGGACTGGCAAAAATTCCTCCTTTTGTTATTGGTATTGTTTTGCTGAATCAAGCTGCTTCCACCGATAGCAAATTTTCTGTTTGCAATTCATGAAGGAAAACCATATCTAAAGCAAAAATTAAAACCAGATTTCCTATTATATTTCCTACCCAGTCTTGGATCTTTCTTTTTTTCATATGTGAAACATACTTTCTCCTTGACCCACGAATGAAAACAGACATATGTTCAAGCTCAATGAAAAATCCAGGTGGCAGACAGCTAGTTTGGTTTCTAAATTCTACCCCAGCTTTTTGAATACTTTATACCATCAAAATGTAAGCGAGCAAGTGAGCAAGCGAACAAGAAAGTTTATATTAATCCTCATGTATTCAGAGTGCATCAGTAATGTATGTTATATGGCAGAACATAAAATCACATTGCTGGAAGAGGTCTCATGGATCTTCTAATCCAAACCCTTGCTCAAGGCAGGAGACCTTATTATCATCAATGGTAAGTGATTGTCAGTCATGAAAACTTCCAGTAATGGAGCACCTACAACTCTGGGAGGCAAACTATTCCACTGATTAGTTATTCTGTCAGAAAATGTCTTCTTACTTCTAGGTTGGATCTTTGTTTAACAAGCTTCCACGTATCACTTCTTGTCTTGCTCTTTGGTGTTTTGGAGAATAAATCAATTGCCCCTTCTCTGTCATAAGTACAGGAAAAGAGTTATCATGTCCCCTCTAATAGGCTAGATGTACCTAGTTCCTTCAACTATTCATGTTCCACACACCCCTGCAAAGGTTTCTCTAAGCTGTATTCAAGCAAGCTTGTGTCACCTGAAAAACAGCCACAGGATGGCAATAAACAGAAAAGTACTAATACTTCACCACCTTTATCACCATGAGGTAAGGCTTTAATCACAGCTCTCACCTGTGTTCAGTTGAGTTTGTCTTTAAACATCTCTTATGTTGCTTCAACTCCCTTAGCTCTTGTGTAAATCACAGGGAGTGACAGATCATGAGAGGGGAAAGGATGCATAGACATGATCCAATTCAAAGCTGCATCTGCTTTCTTATTCCAAGTGGTGACCAAGACTTCAGATGGACCGTGCAGCATCCCCAGCTCCTGCTGAAACCCATCCAGTTCCATTAGCCACCAAAGGCAGCCCAATCTAGCCGAGCCCCCCTTAGTAGTTAGTGGTACCATGAAATCCACTGGTACAGTAATAGAACATGATCTAACCATGACAAGGACAGCATCAAAATCTCTCCCAATTTGGGACCACATAGTGACTGTTTCGACAGGAACAACCAGATTCGGTGTATGACTACTGTCCTTTATCAGCCTCTGGATGACTGGACAGGCTCATGGCCATCATTGTGGTCATGAACTCCTGAACAGCTTCAGACCCAGAGAAGGAAGGCTGAAGTTTCCCAAAACCACAAGTCTGGGGAACTCCACAGCTAACCTGGAAATGGAGTCAAGGAGCTCAGGCAGGGAGTTTACCATGCAGCAGTGAGGCAATTCTAATATTAGCTGGCAAGCAAGACAGTAATCTTTTCCCAATATATGAAGTACCACATGTAGAAAAATATAGTCTCCCCTACACTATGCTCTGAAATCATCTTTCATGATACCCTGCTACACATATTGACAAGAAATAAAGACAAGAAAACTTTCAAACACTGCTGAGCTTTGGAAGTACTCTTATCAAAAGTCTTATCAAAGTCTGTTTATCAAGCAAAGTTCTGGCACCCACAGCTCGAGAATATTTTTTTTTCCAACTCAACACACTAAGAAATAGTACTGCTAAATAGTCAAATTACTGATTTAAGAGAGTGGTGTTGTGGTTTGCCAGCAGCCTGCGGAGCTAGCAGCAGAGTTGGTCAGTGAGAAGGCTGGGGAGGATCATGGAGTCTGGGGAAGGCCCTAATGAGGGCTTTGCATCAGAGGCAGAGATGGGGCCAGGGCTATCTGTGAGTGAATCCGCGGACTCCGGAGCCTCTAGAGTCAGAGAACAGAGAGGCAGAGGAACAGGAGGAGCCTGTTCCTACTGCACGCATGCGCAGAGCTGCCAGAAGGCAAGAGCAGCTAAAGCAAAAAGGATGACTCAGGAGTAAGGCTAGGAGATGATCCCTCCCATCAGGCTTAAAAGAGCAGCAAAGGCACTTTGGCTCTTTGTAGGAAAGCAACATTGCTAAATCTGTCTCCAGTTGGCGTTTCCTGTTTCTGAACTTTGTGGGGCTTTGCCAAGAAAGGCCTTTGGCAACGTATCAAAGAAGATAAAGGTTTGTGATAAACCCGAAGGACTTCTTCCGAAGGACTTGTTTTTCAATTAATTTGGATTCAACTGGGAATGAAGTCATAGGTGTGTTTGGGACTAATTGTATCTTGTACTGACTAAGGAAGCCTAGGTCTCAACAAGTAATCTGAAAGGAAGTGGTTGGAAAAATTAATATTTTTCCAAGTGCTGTACTTCCCTATTCATCCTTTAAGTAGATTTGTTTACTTTCATAACAATCTATATTCACTGCAATACCTTACCAGATTTGTACAAGAAAAAATATTTTATCTGCAGTCAGTTCTATTTCCCTTTCTGTAATCCCTTTCTGTGTCATAGTAGCTAGCCTGAACCCAGCCTAATAAATGTAGAAGAAAGCAAGTCATCTGAAAAGAGGGAGTGGCTCTTCAACCGTCAGGGTCAACTTTAGTAATCTTAGCAAACAACAACAACAAACTCTATCCTTCCTGCAGTTAACAAATCTGCAAAGGAAAAGAAGCACGGCATTCTTGTTAAAGCAAAGTCTTGTTAAAGCAAAGTAAACAAACACTTGATAACAATTTTTTAATCTATGCCCTAAATACCCATATACCTACATAGGGTAAAAGTATATATGTGCTAATCTGTGGCACCAGAAAAGCAAGACAAAGAATCCTTACAAAACCAATGCATTTTGCTGTTATACACTGAAAATGCATGTTAAATATTACATGGGTTTTTCTTTTACTGTGTACTTTTCACAGCTGTGGTTCAATAATAAGCCGTGGTTCTTAATTCATATTAAGAAAAGATCACATTAAAAGCAGAGATAGCCATGCTGGTGAAAACTAAATTCCAAATCCACATTAGGACTACTATGGTTTTATTAGTAAGTAAATATGTGCACAATTTTTAAGGTCTTGCAGTTTTAAAGTAGCATTTAACACTGACAACATGCTATAAAAAAGAAGCTAATAACAGCTCTGAAACTGTTTCAATTCTCACTGAACAAAATATAGTAGCCATGTTGCTAGTCAACTGGCTGAGAGTTTCACAGATGCTGATATCCCTGATAAGCAACTACACTGAAGAGATACTCTTTTTATCAAGCAAACACAGATATATACCCACAGTTCCTCCCTCTTTCCTAGAAATAGGAAAATTGAGAGTCCTTTTAAAATGAGCCAGAAATTGCTAGCCACAGGCTGGAAAACATTCCCCCCACACACAAAGTTTCAGGTAAATTCGCTACATTCCAAGAAACTGAGGACAAATCCAGATAAACTGAAGGCGAAATGTGTTCCAATCTTAGCAACTTTAAGACTTGTGGACTTCAACTCCCAGAATTCCTCAGCCAGCTTCTCAGAATTCCTCAGCCAACTAGGGATGGGAGATAGCTTTCCTGGCTGAGGAATTCTGGGAGTTGAAGTCTACAAGACTTAAAGTTGCTATATTTGAAGACCCCTGCTTTAAGGACTCTTCTTCTCTAAGAACAGATTAAAATGTGATGTGAAGGATTTCATGCTATTTTTTTTCTTTTATACATAGAGAAATATAGAGAATCATTTCTCTATGTAAATTTCATAATTGGGTAATTAAAACCCAGTTTTCATCAATCCTTTCTATCTGTTTGCATGAAATTTTACAAGAACACTCTTGTAATTGCAATTGTCCTATTGTTTCTTCTGAGGTTCCAGCTGAAAAATAGAAATTTGTAGCCAATTAGCTTAGTCAGCAACATCTTGTGGGGCTGAATGGAGCATTGTTTGTTTATTATAATTCTCAAGTTGCCTTCTCTCATTTGTAACAATTTTCTTATTTATCTGTCCCAAGACTGACTATATGCAGTGTCTTCCTTTTTAAGAAAATGTGATTGTATTTATCTCTTATGACAATGGTCTACTTCCCAAGCAGAAGAAAGCAGCATATCCCTAGTGATTGACTTAGTCACAAGATGAAGGTGTGTGATGTAGAAAATTATTTCATTTTTTTCCTATTTTACCTTTTAAATACAAATAGAGTAACACAGGTTCTTAGAACCCCCTCTAAAACAAACTAGGGTGGGAGATAACACATCTGGGTAAAGTATCCCCTGGAAGATAGATGGCAGCAGGAACAGGGAGTGTGTTTGAGAAAGGAGTTTTCAAAATGCCATTACAAGCTGTAAAATGCTACTAGATTCCTTTTAAAATACTTTTACTTTAGTATTTGTTTTCATGTACAACCATCAGATATATCTGTCATTAATTCACTAACAATATTTGTCATTGCCTCTAAAATGCCTTGTAAGCTGTTAAAGTAATCTATTGAATACAATAGATTTCACAATATAAAGAGCAAAATTTGCTCTTTAAAAAAATAGAAGAAAAATATAAATGCATTATATGTGAATTTCCAGTAAGATGGAGAGATAAGATTACAAATAACCTTGAATTAAATGGAAAAGCAAAGTGACATTAACAAAGACTTGAACTATACACTGGCTTCAATTAAATAATACCAGTGGTCATTCCAGTCTAATGTTTTGGTTCAACAGTTCATACATGTAAGGTTCAAGCAACATATCACCAAACACATCCCAATGTGAAACATATAGGAAGACAAAACCAAAAGGTAATCAAATTCAAGATCTATATCTATACTAAAGGAAAAGTACAATCTGCTCTCTAATATTGGTACATAAAAATATTTACACTCATATGCCTAAAATAGAATTATACTAAGCCTCCTGTAGATTTTAATCTTATTTCTCAAACTTTCAAAATTGCGAGTTACAGATTTTTAGTCAGAACTTATTCATACTCTGTATAAAAAGGCTTATTGCCTTTAGATATAATCAATGCCTTAGATACCTTTTTTTAAAATAAAGTGTATGAATCAGCCTTCGTAGTTTGCTTCAGTAAATATATGTTACAAATGTTCAATTTTGGAAAAGAAATATCTTCTTAAAAAGATATGAAATTATATTTTTTTCCTCTAGCATGAATAAAACTCTACTAAGTCTTCTGAAGATGTAGCCTAAAGTGTAAATTTCAATGACACCATGCAGAAACAAAACAGAAAGCATAGTCAGAAGTAAGCATTTTGAAAGAGAAAATATTTTCAATTGTATATTAGTACTTTCCCTAAATAGAAGCTCATGTAACAGAAATACTACTCACAAAATAATTTGAAACTCTTACATAATTAAGTTCCAGAATAAAGTTCTACATAGAACTTTATACAAAATATATGAAATATCATGAAAATCACTGCAAAGGGCTGCTATTGTATTTAAGCTATTGTATATGACAATAAAACAAATGTTAATCCTAGAAGTTGTAAAATGAAAGAAGAGAAAGTACAATACTTATAGTCCAATGAGAAATAGAACCATTCATGGAAGCATCCAAGATTTGGATTCAATTCCTACTTAAGAACTTAGCAGGAAAACTTCAATGGTAACCATACCCAGGAAACCATGCACATAGAATTGTAACTTACCTGAAAAAAGTTGTTACAATAATACCTCGGTCCATGTTGGTAATTTGTTCTGAAAGACTCAACAAATACTAACACAGAGTACCAAGAAAACCACGTGACTTACCACATGACCCACTATTTCAGCCTGAAGAAACAGCAAGTCATGAGGCAACTGACATCAGCAAGTTCTTCCATGCGCATCGACTACCGAGAGAAAGACAAGTGCCAGGACAAGATTTCTGCTTCAAAATGTGTCTAATACCAAATTTGATGAGTTTTGAAGCAGTTGAGTGCTGAAGTATGACTATATCTTGTTACACATATATGACTATCAATATAATTTATATCTAAGTAAATAGTGTTTGGGTTTTAATATCAATGATTTTTTAAAAAATCATTAATTCTTAGCTTCAGAACACAGGAATGCTAATGCATCTCAAAGTGTTCTGATGATCAGCAAATATGGAACTTTTCTTATTTTCCCCCCTTCAACGAATTACATCAATCAGATCAATCCAATGTGTGCCTATTCAAAGTAAATAATCTTGCAATGATCAATAAGTCTTTGTCCCAGATGGATGTCAATAGGATTGTGATCCATAATATAATAGTATTCAAATGCACATTCATAGTGCAACCTAGTAACCACAAATATAATCAGTTTGGTTTGAGCAGTATTGGCTAGTGGTTAAGACATCAGGCTAGAAACTAGGAGACTATATGTCCTAGACCAGTGATGGCTAACCTTTTTGCCAAAGGTACGGGGTGCTCAGCATGCCCATACCCACAATTCCATTTCTCCCACCCTCCCGAGAAAGGCTCTGGAGTCTGGGGAGAGTGAAAAATTGACCTTCTCCACACACCCAGACCCTCCAGAGGTAGGAAACAGCTTCTTTCCTTACTTCTGGTGTGCCCAGAAGGCCTGAAAATCAGCTGGCCAGCACCCTCATGCACATCAGAACTGAACTAGGGCAAGGCTCCCATGTCCACCAATATGGCTCCATGTGCCACCTGTGCCACCCATGCCATAGGTTCGCCATCACCGTTCTAGACCCACCTTAGCCATGAAAGCCAGGTGGCTGACCTTGGGCAAGTCACTAGTTCTCAGCCCAACTAAGCTTGCTGTTATGCTGTTATGGATTGCTGTTATGGTGGAAAATAGGAGGAAGAAGGAATGCTGAATATGTTCACTACCAAGGAATATATCTAAAGATAATAAAGGTGGGATATAAATAAACAACATTATTCAGTAATAAATCATAATTGATCTAAGATCTCAACAATTCTGAACTCATAATATTCAGACAATCTAAAATTATTAGGAATACAGTTGAATCCAATGCTGCCCTATTGGATTTTTGTTAGAAAAGTATTTGTAAATCTGCTCTAGAGAAGGAACTGTTTCTTCTGCTGATGCAAGCACGCTATTGAATTCAGCTTTTGATCTCAAGTCCTAATTAAATCTGATAAAAATCAATAAAAATAATAAAATATCACAAACTTTATTTGTTTGGGATACATCACCTAGATTCTAATCCAAAACACATAAAACTATAATGTCTCTCTTTTGCAGAATGAAAGCAGGTAGCATTTTATCTTTTATAAAACATCTATATCAACTATTGTCAGTACTTTCATCTGTACATTTCTTAATTTTCACTGCATAAGGTACTATACAAACCGGCATGCAAATATAGATTTATTAATATATACTACAAAAACTGAGTATAAAAGTTAAACCCAAGTATATAGAACAAGGTCAAAATGTTTATAAAATGTTCATAAAGAGTGGAAAGTATCAGTAAATTCAGCAAAAGAATTGCCAAATTGGTGAGATGCAGCAGCATATAAATTTAATAAATTTTACTTAGTATTTCTCAATACAATTAGCAGGCTCCTTATCAAAAAGGAACAGATTAGTATATTACTATATATAAAATATTCTATGTTTGCCAAATAATTAAGAAAATGAATTTGATTTAAACATTTTGCTAAAATTTCATTGATGTTGTAACTGACCTTCATGAAGCAATTCCTGGGCCTAAATAGTTTCCACACACCATAGCATCTGATATTTGCACATTACTTGCTACGAAGTATATATCTGAGTACAACTTTCTACACTTTATAGTATGATATATTTCACCTATCTTCTTTAAATAACTCTGATGCTTATTAGATATTTTATTTGTGTGCAGCAAAATAGAAGTAATTTTAAAAGATCAGTTAGAAGAAATTAACAAATTGTGACATAATTAACTTAAAACAATATCAGCAATATACACCTGTGTCTGTGCCTCTAATATGCTCTGCTGGTGCTTATGATTTCATTCTTAATTTTTTACAGAAACCCTTTTAAAAGGAATATCAGACTCCAGTGGCCTTTCACATCTCCGAATATGACTGCCCCCAAAATATGTTATTAGTAAATTAAGATTCTGCATTGAACTGATTTCAAGGAGAATTAGAGCTGACCTAATAGAGTACGAAAAGGAGGTGGAAAAACGAAAGCAAGTATCATATGGGCCACAGAGGGCAAAGGGTAAAGTTAGATTGTGAGGCCGCCCAAAAGTAAAGGAACAGAACCTCTCTCTTCTGGGGGTGGCTTATGTGTGAGAGAGCATAGACTAAAAGAACTACAGGAGTAATCCTGAAAGAACAAACTGTGGGTACAATATTATTCTTTAGTTTACATTGAAGTTTCCTTTACATAATAAATTTGGCATTTCATGAAATACTTTCTTGGAAGTGAATGCATAGGCATTTGACATACTGATATTTTCTGAAAATGCCACATTAATTAGCTAAAATAGAATGAAACTCTAGAACTAGAATTATTAATATAAGCTATGGTCATTTTTTTAATAAAAGACATAAATAAACTATATTAAACTTGAAAATTTGTACACATATTCATGGAATTCAAATCCAGTGACTTATTTCCCAAATGATGTATAAATATTACATAGAAACACATAAAGAAATCCAGTTCTTACATACAAGCATGCTGCAAGACAGGGCAAACAATCCAATGTTCTCCTTATCTTTTGGACTACAAATAGTATTATTCCTTGCCACTGTCCATGCTAGTTGGAAACAATGAAAGCTGAAATTCAAAAAGCTGCTTTCTGTATGTTTAAATATCATGATTATATCTTACCCTAACAAGTTCCACAGAGCTAAATTTATGGAAGAATATAATTGTATATGTATAGTGAGTTATTTTCTAAATATTAAGATAAATATTAGACAGTGAAGGTTTTTTAGGTGCACAAGGCACCCAAGTTCTTTTCTAATCTTGCATTTAACATTTTTTAAATTCACAGTAGACATGAGCCCTTGAGATACAGGCATATCTGTTTATTATCTTCAGAATATATTTTTTTCTGTCCTGTGAAATTAGAAGTTTGCAAAGCATCAGAATGAACCAGATATATGGAGGACAGCAATCTTTTTAAGTACTTGTTTAAAACAACAACTGACTGGGATTAGGTTATTCCTTTAGCTCTTTGTGAAGGCAAAGGTTAGATTACTGCCATTATAATAATGTTTAGTTAACATTATTCACGTTTCTTGGATTGCCTCTTGGATTAGAACAAACAGTTTCCAGCTTTATTATGGTTGTTGTGGCTGCGCTACTCTTAATATCGGAGAAGGGTTCGGGCAATTCCGGAACTTAGATCCTTCCACCAAAGAACAAGAAAACGGAGAAGCCGGGAGAAAAGGAAACAGGAAGAAAGAGACACAGAAATAGAAAGAGAGAGAGAGAGAGAGGGAAGGAAAGAGAGAGAGAGAGAGACAGAGGGAGGGGAAAAGATCATGGTTAGAATATGGCAGTGGTGGAATTTGAAATTTACCTGAAAATCAGCCAGTATCATTTCTCTATCCATGTTGGACGCTAATGCAGCCGGGAGCGGCCCCTCCTCCTGCCTGAACTGTCCACCTGGAGGCTGCTGCCGGCAAGAACGGGGGGCTCAAAGGGAGTGGGGGGGTGGGGAGTGGGGG
>JANHFP010002019.1:8106-21417 GCA_032468135.1 Calamaria suluensis | reverse complement strand
AGGAGGAGGAGGAGGAGGAGGAGGAGAAGAGAAAAGAAGAAGGAGAAGGAGGAGGAGGAGGAGGAGGAGGAGAAGAAGAAGAAGAAGGTAGGAAAGATGATACTGTGTAGATGATGATATGATGATGAGGCAGGATATTTTTTTACAAAAAATGGTGAAGAACCACATGTCAGTTCTAAGGTCAAGTCACCCCCCTCCCTGCGGGGCAGTCAAGCCAAGCGTAATCAGAGAACTGGCACAAAGTGAAAGGTTTCCTGAAAATTCAAATGTTTGACAGGCAAAAAGTCTTTAAGGTTGATAACAGGCCAATTAGGTTTGTTTGCTTAGATTGCTAATCGTTGGATTAGATGTCCTTAATCTGGAAGATTTAGAGCTAGCTAGAGGTTTGGTCAAGATCTTGCTTAGCACAGGGATATTACAGTAAATATGTGAAATGCAATTACAAAAGTTTAGATAAAGGAAATATATATATTTTCAATACATAGTAATTAAAATTTAAAAGTAAATGGCAGAATATAACTAAATAGCTTACTAATATTTTCATTTATATATATAAATGAAATATCAAATATTATAGGATGGAGAGCATACAGATCTCCACATATATTCTGGTAATTCTCAGTTACCATTAATAAATGACGATTTAAATTTATAACAGTTCTGAAAAGCAGTACTTCTGACCAATCGCAGTGCCTCCACAGCCACGTGATTGTGATCTGGGCACTTAGTAATGGGTCTCGATTTTGTTTTTCATTTTCGTGATTTCATGAAAGATCAACAGGCTACTTGATGAAATCTTACAAAGCAGGCAAATTGATAATAGAAGATAACGTAACATATCCAAAATAATTTGTCCTATGTCTGAGTTAAGAGTTTTTATTTTTTATTGTTTAACATGATTTGATATATTCTTGTGGTAACAGTAAGAGACAAAATAACATATAGAGGAATTTTGGAATAGGAGATAGATATCAACTAATATTCAAATTAGTTTTACTACCGGTATTATTGAAAATAAGTTCATTTTAAGCACATATTTTTATGAACAATATTATTTCATTACAGATGTAGAAGCCCATGCCAAAGATCATGTGAAAGAAATGTATGATAGCTCTGATACAGAAGGAAGTTCAAAAAAGTCGCAGAGAGGTTTGAGTGTAAGATCCAAAGCATATGTGTTTCCATCTCGGTCCAGTGGAAGTGTACAATCTTTCTACGATGATGTTTGTGAAATTTGCTCAGCACAATTTTCTTTATCAGATGAATTTATTGTAGAAAAACCGTTTTCAAATCTGTCCAAAACTACTACCAAAGCAAAAGAAACTGTTTCTGTTGCGTGTCAAACAAATAATGGTTTGAAAGATGATCAAAACTATGATATTAATACCGATAAGTCACCACAGCTCAAGAAACCAACTATTTCAAGATCAAAATCTGAAAATGATATTGTAAAGGCTTCCTCCAGTAATATATCATTGACTCATGTTTCTGAAGTACAAAATCCATGACCCATATGTTTATATCACATTGAAAAGTTTGAATTAACCTTAAATGCTGATGATTCTATTTTTTTTCATAAAATAACAGTTCTCAACTGAACACAGTTGCATTAAGAATAGCACACAAAGTTCTGTGATGGAGTCTTGTTCCAGCTTTGTAGGAAGTTCTTCATTCTTGATGCTCCATTTTAAGATCATGGTACCTCTGGTTACAGTTAGACATTTTGAATCTGGGATATTTTGACCACAAAATGTTTTGTAGACTCATAACAGTGTGTATGTACACACAGATGCAACAACATAGCATCCATAAAACTTGTAGAATGATGGACTAAGAGAATTATACTGTTATAAGACCTATTTGGGATCAAGACTTGCCCTCTGCAGGTTGTTCAAATGATTTCAAACTCCTTGAAGCATTCATGCATTCAATGTAGGTTCCTGTAGATTTTGCACATTCAGTTACATTTATGCTCTCTGTTAATGCAAGCAAGGATGCTGAGGCTTTTTGGGAGGGTTATTGTGATAAAACTTACTAATTTCTAATCAGAACTAGAGACTACCCAAAGTGTTCAAATGCATCTGGGTGAATTCACAAGATGTGAATCAGTGGCATTCAAGAGCATTTATTGAGATCTTGTTCCTGTGGGTCATTAGCTCTTGTGGTAGCATCAAGAGTGAAACCTGACATCAGTAAACAATGTTCTATTAATAAATATTGAATCGTGGCATAAGAAAACATAGGTTTCGATCATTTTTACTGTCAAAATGAAAAACATTTTATTCCAGGGATTGAGTCAGTCTTACCATTACATACTTTTTAATCAAAAACAAATATCTAATTGTGAAACTGTCATCCAGAGTTTGGTTGTATTGACCTAGTTGCATAATTCACTAGCATATAGTGAAGTTATGAAATAAAGTAGAAATTTTTTCTTCTTTTAAAAGGGAAGTTGAAGTTCCAACTTGCTGGGGAATTCAAGTCTTTGCATAGCTTGATAATGGATGTATGGTAAGGCATTGATCTTAAAAGATAATTCTGGAATCTACATATGTAATACAACAAAATCATAACAGCCATTTTCACCATTGCTTAGGAAGCCTTATAAATGAAGCCCCAGAATGATTTATTTTCTTTTTTAGCAAAAAAGAATGCTGAGCTGCACTGCTAAGCAGGATAGAGAACAAAATGCTTTCTTCATTTTGTATTTTATTGAGTTTCTATAGCAAGGATGTAAGAAAGATGAGGCATTTCCATCCACCACCATCAATTTTTAGTGTCCGGTTATAGTGGTAGGTATAACTAATATACTTGGTAAATAAAATACAAGAAAAATCCAGAGTCCAGGATTCTAAAGCAGCCTACCTATCAGACCCAAGTAGAGAAAATATCCAACAGGTAGGTTGCTCTGAGATGCTGTTTCTCATGAGCCTGGTTCACTGAGATGTCCTGTGAATGTATTAAAATACCAGCCCATGTGGAAGCAAAGCATCCTGCAGAGTGATCTACTGGTTGGATCATGTTTTTCTGCATAGGTCTGGCAAGCAGAGATCTCAGTCAATCTTGCTAGCAGTACAATTGCTAGAAATCACAAAATTTACCAGACCAAAGCCTACAAGCAACCTGCTTTTCACAAAAAGATAATTAGAGCAATAGTATAAGTTTCTCATGGCTAAACCTACCACTCTAGCCAACTATCACAACTTACCACCTCCCTGAGCTCAGGTCAGAACAGCAACTGGTAGATGTTTATTCCACCAGCAATGAAATCCACTAATCACTACATCCCAAATGGCTGAGGTGTTAAAGTCCATACATACTGTACGAACTTTAAATCGCACAATCTTTACTAAATGGAATATACTTGGAAATGTATATCATCTCAATTGCTATGCTAATATGGAAAAATAAAGCTGAACACGTCTTGGCTTGCTCTTGTAGAATTACCATAGCGACATTAGAATTAATTGGGTATTGCCACTTGATGCATATTTTTTAAGATTATTATTTTCAACAGTTTGATAAGTATGTTGTCAGGTTCTTTGGAAAAGTAGATTGTGGCAATACTACTCAAGACCTCAGTAAGCATTTAGTATGCAATTTCTAAAGGATTTTTGGGCAGGACAATGTCTAAATCCTTATGAAAAAGGCAGTATTTAAAAAACTACATTTTTAGGGTTTTTTTTTTAATACATCCAATATTGTCTTCACAAGAAAACTAACATACAATTTTACAATTCAATCTTATGCTTATTTACTCAAATCCAATTGAATTATGTGACAAGTAATGTAACAATATTACCTTGATTAGTCAGAAAGAAAGTAGTAAAACTGCAGTGTTAACTAGAAACCATATTGGAATGAATTGTGCTTCTGAGCAAAGGATTAAGCTTTTTACTCAGGCTGAAATATATGCAGTCGTTTAACAAAAATGTGCCAGAAGTTTTAGGAAGTGCAATGCCCCCAAATGAATATACAACTTGAGGCCTGGCGAGCCCCTATTTTAACTATAAAATTAATCCGTGGTCTATTACTGTATGGGGAAGGAATGCCTCTCGGCCCAATCAGGAGACCCTGTTCAGAAATCTAGATCCTGGGGTGCCCTTTGGCTCGAAGGGAAGGTGGAATTCAAGCATGCGGCGAGCCAAAGCAGGCCGTAGCAGCGGCGGGCATCAATGTAGGAGGAGGAGCTAGAGAGGCCTGGCTGACAAAGCTCACTGCGTAGACGGCTGGTGACCAGGAAGAAGAACGCCGCTTTAGGCTTAGGGAGGAAACGGGCTCTCTATACCTGGATGCCTCCCCCCAGAGGTCCAGAGGAGCCCTGGGCTTGAGGCCCTGATGGTGCCCGAGGGCTGAGGCCTCTCCGGTTCTTTCCTGCTGATCTTTCGGTGCTCGAGCGGTGACTGGGCATTCTGGCGGAAGGCGAGAAAGGGACGGTCACTCCCTGAGGCGAGCGGACGAGAGGCTAAGCAGCTTAGGTAGGCTAGGGAGCTGGCATGAGCTTCCAGTATCGGGGTGCTGCTGCCCGGGAAAGGCCGAGGGAGAGTTGTCGCCTGGAGCTGCCGTTGTGTTTTTGAGAAGGAGAAGGCCCCCCACTTCCCTTTGGGGAAGATGGGAAATTGCTTGAAATCGCCCACTTCGGATGATATCTCCCTGCTGCACGAGTCCCAATCGGACAGGGCCAGCTACGGGGATGGGACTGAACCAGATCAGGAGCCGCCGCCGCCATATCAGGTATTGGGAGAAACCGAGGAGGAGCCGGTGCCGGTTGGGGCTGGATAGGAGAATGAAATTGAGCTGAAGGGAGGGAGGGTCCTAAGGGGGTAGCCGAATCAGTTGCAACAGGAACGACAAAGGGGGTCTCGTGGCACCATAAGGCTCGAAGGTAACTGCGGTGCGGGGGGGGGGGAGAGAACAGCTTGGCCGCCTGTAGGCATGTATTGACCCCCGGATTCATTGGGAAGGGAAATATAAATTATAACCGCTAATGGACCAAAACAAGATTTCCATCCGTTGATTTCGTGGGTGTGATTGTGTGACTTTTAAAATAAAAGTCGGTTGCCTTGCCGGTTTGGAGTAAATGGCTACCGATGAGCAAACAAAAGTAGGGGGTTTCTTTTTCACATATGGTTACCAGTAGCAGTAGTCTATTCCTGAGGCCTGAAATGTGACATCTGGCCAGATCTCTCTCATCTAAACCTCCTCCTCCAGTCTGGTAGAGGAGACCTTTCCTCCCTCCCTCCCTCATTTGCTTTTCAATACTGTATTAAAAATTCAAGTATTCAAAATTCTGTTTGTGGTTTTTTATAGGTTGACTCTTTAAAGACAAAATCTAAACCACTTAAGATTGGAATATTGGGCAAAATACAGACTTTGTTAAAAAGAAACCCACACAATTATCTATCTACGGCGAATTAAGATGTGTTAGATCCCAACTGTTTTTCACTCGGAATTCAGCTTTTAATATTATTAAATCAGTGAATTTTATTTCCAAGTAGTATAATCAAGATTACACTTAGTTGACTATAACATTGGACAGATTTGGTATTTAATTCCAGGGATTTATAGTTGTCATTTCAGAAATATTTTTCTTTATCTGGGTCATAAAAGGAGGTTCTAGTTTTTCAGCCAGGGCAGCTTCCTTTGTTTCTACACAGAGTGACATCACTGTCTGGCGTTGCCTCCTTATTGCCTTGTTAAACCAATAACAATCCCTCTGTGTATGTGTGAGAGAGAGTGTTTCTTTTTTAGGCTTTTGAAATTTGTAAACCTACTAAACACGTAATTTAGGGATTTCTGTGGCAATATGCCTTATTTCCTTTGTTATAACTGGTACTAAACATAGGAAATAAACATTTTATTCTTGATTTTCTACCATTCTCTTACCATCGTCTGTTTCTTTCTTCTCTTATTATTCATCATAACTTTTTTCCCTATTTTTTAAATATATGACTAATGGGTGGATTGGATGAAACAAGTGATAACTGGAATTCTGCTGATGTTAGAGGCAGAGGATACAAAGGCAATTTTCACAATCAATGCTATTTGCAGCTCATATTCCTCCTTAAATACTATGGAGGTGGAGGGGCACTGCTACTGAGACACATGAAACGTGACCTAAAAGATGTGAAGATTGCTTCTCTGTTCTATTGTACTTAGCGGAGATCTTCTATTTTAATCCTGGACCAGTGTACTGTAGCCATTACTGCGCTGATTAGTTAACAGCAGTGCATGTTCATTTCCTGTCTGGATAATAACTTATATTATGAATGTAGCCTGCCTTTTCAACAGTGTTACTAGTTCTCATCCTCAAATAACCTTGTGAGGAAGATGGGGCTCCATGATGCTGAGTTCCCAAAGTTCTGTCAGTAAACATCACAATTTAGATCTTCCAGATCCTACTTCAGCACTTGTAAACACTGTACCCTCTTTTTAATAGATAAATGCACAATATTATATTATCCTAGGTTCAGTCCTTGGTGAAAATCAGTGAATATATTCTGAAAATCTAAGCAATAGTGCTTAGAGAATTTATTAAAGATTTATGAAGATTTGATTTATTCTCAATGCTTGCTTATTTTTTCAGGCTATGGGATAAATGTTTTCTTGGGAAACTATTGATGAACTACCAGTTTTCAGAGGTGAATAAATATATACTCAGAATCCTGTTGAGTTCAGTGAGTTAAATTTGCAAGTAAGTATGCATAGGATTGCAGCCCTTATATATTTCTTGCAGAGTTTTGCATAATGCTGCTTCTAAAAACTGTAGTCAGAGTCCAGTGAAATTACTCATGCATGTACAAAACTTTGTGCATTTGATGTTCATCTATTTCCACCTAATGGAGTGTCTATCACTAAGCCACATTTAACCTTTAAGTTTGTAGTTTGTTGCATGTGTATACAAGGCATGCATATATGGTGCACTGTGTCAGTTATTCTACAATCCATATGTATTTTCATCAAGGTGTAAAAATATTTGAAGATTAGATTATAGTAAAGAAATTACAGCAAGCATTGAATTCTTGCTTAATGTAATCAATTTCAAATGCTAATTCTAAGTATACAATGGCTACAATTGATTTGTTTATCTGAGTAATTTGACAGATAAATGAAAGAATGATGACTGGTATATAGTACTGTGGACTCTAACATTACACTCCTATGCATGTTTAGTTAGAACTAAATTTGTGAAGTTGTTTGTAGCCCAGATCTGGTAGTTCCAGATATATGCCTTCATAATTCTGTCATTTTGCACAGTTACTGGAAGTAGACATTTCTGAAAACAGGATAATTACTTCTTCCACAGTAATACATACAGGATTGTGTTATATTAGAGCAATTATTGTGCATTTTAACTTGAGTACATCCTTTTCAACTCAACTTGTGCATTGGATAACTCTGGCTGCAATCATATGCATATAAAAGGGAGTAAGCCATATCAAACGTATTAAAACTAAGTAAACATACATAGGAATGGGGTGAATAGCTGCATGGAAATAATGTAAATGTTAACAAGATTGGTGCTAAATTGGATTAAATACATTAAGTATTGTACTCTTAAGACGAAAACATTGTGTGTCTTTGAGAGCGTTCTATAGCTTTAAAAAGCAATGAAGTGGGTGCTGCCATTTATTTATTTTTTTTAAAATTGCCAATATTGTAACAGCTACCAACAGGCAGAATATCAGAGTATGTTATTTTCAGAAGTACACCTTTCAGGCCATATTACTAATATAAACTGAGCATTTGTATTTATATTAAAATTAAGGTCTGTGTCATTCAGAATTCTGATATTTAGAATTCATTTTAAAAAACAACATAAAAGGAGTCTTATTTGTGTTCTCTTTTTTATAGAGTATAGACAGTATTATACTAGCAATGGAGGAAATACATAAATGCAACAAATATTTACTCACAATTAAATTGTAAATTTATACATAAATATTCCGTTAGAATTAGAATTACTTCCTATTGAAGTAGCCTATCTTATAGGATTTGAGTACTACAGTTTGGATTGCTTCTTTGAATTATTTCTGAGTTTGCTTTTAATTCATTTTTTCTATTTCCCCCCTCTTGTTTTATTGCTGATGATTTTTATGCTACTTCAGAATTACGACAATGAGCATTTCATTGAGCATATGACAATGAGAAATCAAGCATTTGAAAGTTTTTGGAATGAAAACCTATCATTTCCCCCTTTATTGTGATCCACATAAAAGTTACTGTATTTATAATTTAGAAATGAGTAACAAATAACTTTACGGAAACAAAGCACAGAAATCCTCCCAGCTATTTATAGGCTTGGCATCTGCAGAATCAGGTTAATCTCTGTCACTGCTTAATTAAATTATGCTGAAAGGAAATATCCTAAATGAATATAAGATATGAGATAATGCATTTTTAAAATCTAGCCATCATCAGACCTTTCACAAATATGGAGGGAAGATGTAGTTCATACCCCAATTTTCCTCTCTGCTACCTATTCCATCTAGCCCAGGAGAAAAGAATGTTATGAATGTTTGGATACATTGCTGCACACATGCCTTTGCAATTTTATTTCCTTTGACCCTTACAAGTTGGTAGTGGGTTTTTTTGGGGTGGTGAGGTATTTGTTTTTTCTGCTTCAATTGTGATCAAGTCTTTAGAGTTTTCAACTGAGGATACAAGATCTATAAGAGGTCTTGTTGTTTATACATTAGCATATGAGAATGGGTGCTTCTGGGTCTCAATGTAATTTCATTTCATTTATACATTAATACAGTCCCCAACCCCCTAGCTGTGGCCCACTACTGGTCCTCGAACATTTTGGAGCCAGGCCACAGAAGTGGTGGGCAAGGAATTAGCAAATGGAACTGTGCATGTGCTTACCTGCTTCTTCCCCTCTCTCCCCACCCCACCTGTCCGCAAAGCTGGACATATTGGAGAATTCTGCATCAGTAGGTCACCATGAAAGTTATTTTTCTAAACTTCTGATAGATCATCTTCTAGGATTTTATCCATTTTTGTAATGTTGCTTGTAACAGAGCTGCAGTAATCATAAATGATATTAAAGGACTCTTTCTGGTCTATCTAGAAATGATGTCCTTTTGGTGCCCAGTTTTAAAAGAATATATCAGACCTTCCTCCTCCTGTTATCTGTTGACATGCTCTAGATTTCTTAGTGCTGTTATCTGTGGCATCTGGTGACTCGTGGAGCAGAAAATCAGCTGAGTAAGAAGTATATTTCATTTTTACCATCATCTCACATTATTTTGGCCATATTTTCTAAACTTGTATGTAGCAAAAGTAAACTTAAGTATGTAGCAAAAGTACAAAAAGTATTGCTACTTTTTAGCAAAAGTAGCAATACAGACATTCATAAACACAGTTTTGAATAATCTCATCTTTAAAAGACTAAGTTTAGAAAAATCTGAACATTGTTGAAACACAAACTCCATTTTTAAGACTTTCAATGCCAATAAAATCCTCTCACTGCCAAATCAGGCAGGAATTCAATTAACTTTTCTAAGCTTAGATGGAAGGACAGTCAGCGTCTAATCCGTACTGAGTGAGGAAGCTTCAATTGCTTTTTTATTATGCCATTTCCTCTGTGTTCTTCATCACTGTCTGAAGCATCACACTTAGAAGATTCATGAATTTTGAAATGAGGTTTGAATTCCTCTGTCTTGTTGCTGTTTTCCTCTGCTGTTGGGCTTCATCTTAGATTATTTTAATTAGAGCTCAAAGACTTCAGGAAAGGGTAGCATTCAAATAAAATAAATTAATAAATAGGTATGTATCATGTTTATAGTAGGTACTCTGAATATAAACTGGGAATATAATAAAATCAACCAAATTTTAGTCATGCAGATTATTTTTACCATGCTCTGCTGCTAGCCCATTTTTTAAAAATCTGTTTTCCATCCAACTTTCAATCATTTTCAGAATATATAATAATTATTACTGCTACACATTTTACATTTTAGTATTTTCTTAGTGACATATGTAGAATATTAAACCGCTGTCATATAAAGGATACCTATATGTAGCAATGGAAAACATATGAAGTCACTTACAATTTAAAACACTTTGATGTTCTAAGATGCTAAAGGGAGAAAAGTTCAAGCTTCAATCATTTTAAATGCAAATATAGGATCTAAACTCCTAATAGTGAAAAAACATAATTTTATAATGGTTTTCCTTCCAAATTATTTGGAGAAGATATTTATTTATTATTTGCACATAACATTATTTAAATATTATGTAAATGTACTTAGAATATTGATTTCAACAAATAGCTTCAAGCATTAATAAATATTGTGACATTTCCTGGCCTAGTACAGAAAATGGCTTTGAGTAATCTCTGCAAATTAGGTATTTTCCATGCATAGTGACTTGGAATTGGAAGAATTATAGTCTCATTACATCAGGAGGACACCCAATTTGGTGGCAGCTGATCTTAAAAACTTTCCCAGAGGGACACTTGGGCAAAAAGTGCTTTAATACATACATTTTAAATTTAAAAATCTAGTGATATGTTTCAAATATAATAGGAAGGTTTCATGTTATCTTAAGAAATAAGAAATCTCCTATCAATTCAACACTTAGAGTATGATGATGTGAGCCATTTTGTTTGAAAATGACATGTTTCCTGTGACTGGACTAACAACCCTCTATCAACCCAAGTTCCTCTTGAATCATTGGGTGTTGGCATATATTGAGTGAAACAGATTTATGGCCATAAACAACAACAGATTAAATGCCTCTGTTGCTCCAATCAGGCTGGGTAAGATTGGATAAGGTAAAGTTGGATAAAATCTACATGTTGCTGAACTGAACTGATCAAGCTCTTAAATGTCCAGGAGACAATCTAGCTGGCTTCTTGATAGTCTTGTTTTATCCAGCACATCATTCTTTATTTAAAGGAGTTCTGTTTTTTCAAGAGAAATCTGGACATATTATCAACAGATGGGAAAAAACTAGACTACACTTCTCTTTTTTAAGATCATCACCATTTTCATCTTTGAAAAGTACTGCATTAATTTGATTGATAGTTGGCTGGGTTCAGGCAACATGCTAAGTCAAAAGTAAACCATGTACTGGTCTAATCAAAATGGCTGTCCTCCCTTACCTCCCACCATCCATACATTAGCAGATTAGTTCTTCAGACTGAATATCCAAGTTTATTGTGGGCTCACTTTGCTTTCAATGTTATCTCAGGACACGGTGATACATAATTTAGTTACATCTCAACTGCTGTAAGATATTGTATGTAAGATTGTTTTGAGAATCTGCTCGTACAGAATGCTGTGGCTAGTCTCCTGATGGGACCATGTATAGAAAGCATGTGATTCCCTTGTTACACCAGTTACTAGTTATTGGTCCAGAGTAATAACCTCAGCTCTTCTGGGAAACCATCTCAGGACAATAAGATATCAGCTCTTCCACTGAGAGGATGGAAAATGAAGCCCTTACAAGGGGAGATGTTCTCTTTCCATAAACACTCCAAAATAATCTACAAATTACACTGTTTAATGACTGAGTGTTGAATAAATAGCTCCCACTAACATTAGTATTAAGATTTATAACAGAGAACATTTCTTCCTTTCTGTCTGATCAAAATTAGTGTACCAGGACTTTGTAAATATTGAAGCCACCATTGCTACAGGATGAATTCCTTTGCTCCAAAAGATTATTTCCCTGTGACCCAGAAAAAAAATACAACAGTAATTCTCTCTCAAATATAATTTTGCAGCCTGAAAAATCATTCATTCTGTCTAAGCTCACCTCACTGGGTTGTTATTGTGGAAATCTAGGAGGAGAAAGGAGTATTAGGCATTAGATAAGTTATTAGTAAATTAATAACAGTGGGATAAACACCTAATAAGAATAATTCATTTTTCCTCCCCAATACAAATACATTTATTATGAAGCTACAGTTAGGTTTTTGTTATGAGCAGTGAGGATATGATCTAAAATTATACTGAGGTGATGTACCAATATCTACATTTCATTGTCAGATGTGTTGTCTTAAATTATTTTGAAATAGCATTTGATTGGATTCAATTTACTTTAAACTTTGGCAATTGCATGCAAGGAGACTTTACTTAGGCAATATTATTTTATTTCTGAATCTCATTATTATGGTTCATTGCACCATCTGCAATGTTCAGACTGGATTTGGCATTTTTGTCTACCTATTGTGTCCTTCCCAAAGACTTGGGATAGACAGATGTGAATGTTTGGTAGTACTACAGATATTACCTCAGGATTTAAGCTGTTTTGAGAAAAGCTGCCTTTTGCAATTGACTGATGGTTGAAGTGGTGCTTCAGTTGTTGGTTGGTTGTTAAGGACACCCAATTCCAATAAAACTCTGGGTGCCTTATATAATATTAAGTATGCAATTAAAAACATAACAAAACATAATTGTTTGGATAACAATAACAATCTATTTTTATTGACGAAGTCACAGCTGTGTTGTAGTTGCTCAAAGTATAACATTAAAATCAAAAGAGAGTGCTGTGTTGTATATCCTGTCAAACAATAATAACTAGTCTATCCATGTTTATTATAGTTTTGCATGTTTAAATTGCTCGTAAGATCCACCCACAATATGTATCATCATGTACATTTCATTTCCTAACAGCATACACAGCCACAAATGAGCTTCTATAATTGTTTTTAAATGTTCGTGTAGCTGTGACCTTGAATCAACACTTGTGTTTTCATTTCTATTCCTCA
Source organism: Calamaria suluensis (assembly GCA_032468135.1). Taxonomy (NCBI): domain Eukaryota; kingdom Metazoa; phylum Chordata; class Lepidosauria; order Squamata; family Calamariidae; genus Calamaria; species Calamaria suluensis. Next base: position 8,696 of record JANHFP010002019.1, on the reverse strand, counting down.
GTATGAGAATATATAATCAGCTTTTAAAAGTAAATTTACAGAGTTTATCAAAATTCGATATTGTCCTTGTTGGTCTTGCCACTTATTTCAGACATTGAATGATAAGTTGGATATTTTAACAACTGAGACCAGCATATACTGTAAAGTCTCTGTTTTAACATTTGTAATATATTCAGATTTTCTCTTCTCACTGAATGTTTAACACTCACAAATTAAATCTATGCCAACAACAATTCAGTAAATATTAGCATACCAGAATTTACCACCATCTGTTGATGTAAGTTATGTATGTATGTTTCATAATTATGTTTAAAATCAATTCTAAGAAGTTCCTAGCCTTCAGTAAGAATCCAGCAGGCTCAGGTTGATCCCACTGAGAAAAAATGTTAAAATTAAGACTCCTCAGTGCTTTTCTTTACAAAGAATTTGTGTCCTATATTTTTTAACCTTATCTGTTTTTTTACAGAAATTCTTCCAGGTATCTTTGAGCATTTTAGCTTGATAATACAGTATATAAGAGAACTACAGTTCCAATTTAATTTAATTAATTTAATTTAATTTAATTTAATTTAATTTATTAGATTTATATA
>JANHFP010002018.1:99635-111982 GCA_032468135.1 Calamaria suluensis | reverse complement strand
TTAAAGGGAGTTAGCTGATTTTAATGGTTTTAAATTTAAATTTATAAACTGTGGTTTTATCTGTTGTAAACCGCCCCTAGTCTGCGGAGATGGGGCGGTATAGAAATTAAATAAATAAATAATGTAACTTACAGGGCAGAGTCTTTTGCTTTATCAACTTGGTTACTGTAACTACGTAGAATTGGAAGTCTACCTCTCAAGATAGGAAGGACCTGTCTCATACATTTTTTGCTCACTTCTTCATCCTTGCAGAGTTTACATCCCGTGCATTTATGTGTTGAACAAAATTGATCAAATATCCATTGAGGAACTAGACATCATTTACAAAGTACCCCACTGCGTTCCCATCTCTGCTCATCATCGGTGGAATTTTGATGACCTGCTGGAGAAAATCTGGGATTACCTTAAACTTGTACGGATGTAAGTTTTGGTTTGTCAGGGCTCAAAATCACCGTCATTCCAGTTCCTTTAAAAATGTTCTCTAGTGTCAGTTTTCCCTCAACTCTGAAATCTCAACTGTGTTCTCGACCATTGAAGTTCCTGGTAATTATCTGGGGTCCAGAATTTAAGCAGCTAAATTTCTTCAGCTATGCAGGATTATAGTCAGGAAAAAAATGTTTTGTGTTAAAATAATTCCATTCTGTTCTGCAAAAGGTCCATGACATTTTTAGGACTCTGAATGATTTTTTTCATAAGATGGAAGACATGCTCCAGCATTTATTTATAGAGAGAGAATGGCTGCGGGACAGAGAAGACCATCTCAAATCTTTTTCACTGAGACATTTAGTTGGTTTGTCAGGTGGGAATTAATCTGATAGAGGGGCCTTCCTTCCTGTTCCGTCAGTTGTTGGGGTCCGCTTTGAGTTAACCTCTTTATTTGTAATAACTGTAAAGAGTCATTTTGATTAGAAAGGGGGCTTGGCTGGAAGCATAAATGTAAACATTGATAAAGTAACATTTCATTGTGTTTAATTGCAGTTACACTAAACCCAAAGGGCAGCTCCCAGATTATACTTCTCCAGTGGTCCTGCCTGATTCCCGGACCACCGTGGAGGATTTCTGCATGAAGATTCATAAAAACCTAATTAAAGATTTCAAATAGTAAGTAGGGTCTGCAAACAACTGATTCAGTTCCTTTGGGACTAGAGTAGAGGTGGGAGCTGTAGTCCTGCCTTTGGGGGGGAAGGAGGTGTTCAGTGTCAGGAAAGGAGGGGGCAACCCACCCGTCATGCAGGAGAAGGTATTGAAAGCCAATCCATCCATCCAAATGCTTCACTTAAGTCAAGATAAATCAAGATTGTCTACCCCATTCCCCTAATCTATGAAGGAAGCTACTTGATTAAAAAAATAAGATGACCCAAGAACAAATCCATGCCATTAACTCTGTGCTAACTCTCTTCCAGTGCTCTTGTGTGGGGCTCATCTGTCAAACACAACCCTCAGAAAGTGGGAAAAGATCATACTATGGAGGATGAAGATGTCATTCAGATAGTCAAGAAATAAAATTCAAAAATCCCTCTGGCCCATCAATCACGATTCCTTTCAGAAAAGACTAACTGTGGAAGTTCCTGGCCTGCAAAATGTGGATGTGAACACAACTCTGCAAGTTTGTGGACTGATTAAAATCTCTTTCCTGAGGTGGGAGTGGGGAGCATTGCAAGTAGATGTGACTTTGCACTGCTGTTTAGTTGAGTCCACATTTTTACCCTGGGAAGAGTTCAGTCAATGGATCTTTTATGCTGCTGACATAAATTAGGATACAAATGTAAAACTCCCTCGTGATCATTTATGGATTTGTATACAAAAGTGATGGTCCTGTCCTTGTTACTGATGTAAATAAAATCTACAGGCAAAAGCTGGGAGAGGATGTTCTCGTCAAAAGGGCTTAGTTGATGCTTTGAAATAGGCAGGGTTGACATTTAATTCTTTGAGCATGTTATGGTTCTGTAAAATTGTAGTTGACATGAAGAAAATGTCTCACTAAAAGGAGGATTTGAAAGAAATTGCTGAAAGGAAAATCAGTGTCAAATATTTCTGGATTACAAAGGATTACTACTACAGATCAGAAGAAGTTTCACCAAGTCTAGCTGTTCACCATCATTGGCTTTCTTACACATTTTATCCAAATATGAAGGGGAAAAAACCCATGAACACTACTCTTAGCAGAAATAGACCAAGAGGATTAAAAAATGACTGACTTATTGATGTTTCTTTTAGCAACAAGAACTGTAATAATTTGGTCAGGATCCGAGCAGGAAATCAGTGAGTTGCCTTAGCATTACCTTGATTAATATTTTTAAGAACTCCCAGCCGGTGAGGCAAACGATGACAACAAATGAAGTTAAGTCTTGGTGAGATGAAATGAAACAAAAAAAAAATCATTCTTGATCCAAATATTCAGTTCTCAGAAAATTGAAAGATGCCTGAGAAATATACTTAGAAACCTTAATATTTTAAGATTGTTAGATCTATTTGAAAATTATAGGTTAAACACATTTTTGTTATCTTTTGAATAAAATTGCAAAAAACTTTTAAGACCACTAAAAAAGAAAGTTACAACTAATTTCGGGAGGGAGGGTGCTTCTTAAAATGGGGACCATAATTTGACCTCAGCCTTCCATTTCACCCTGAACATCATAAAATCGGAAATCACAAGCAGTTCTTTCACAAAGCCTATCTTAGGTAGGTAATTCTAGCTGGAGAAGTCCATCTTGGAAGCACACGGGCATTGATTTGCCCTTAGAAATTTCACAAAACTTGTGAAGGCCACTTTCAGCGCTGTATGCTCTCCACTGAGCACGTGTCAGTGGTAGCCCTACATGGATGGCAAGGTTACAGACATCTTGCTTTCTGTAGACCTGCAGCTGCTACACCCACCCATTCTGCATAGACTGAGTCCAGGGCCACTCATAGAGCTCATAGACCACTCATAGAGTCAATCATAGAGCTGATCGGGAACTCTTTCAATGCCATTTTGCCAGGGTTCGGTTTCTCTCATCCCATCCAAGCAAATGGCTCCCACTTGCCTTGGCAGCAGCTTCAACATGAGCTTGGGGTAATGATACCCAGTGTATTGACAGTGATTGTGAGTAACAACTCCCAGCAGCCTTAGGTAAACATTAAGCAGCCAGTGGGGAGAACCCCGAACACTAGGGAATGAGTGACCAGCTGACCCCCTCTCCTTCCCTGCATCCACCAATTGGGATCAGATGCTAAGGAGCAAGTATTGCCTGCAATCCCAAACCTTCATAGGTGGTCCAAATGTGACCATAGTGGCCAGTATCAAGGACTGTGAAGAGCTACAGCAGGACCAGATGAGTAACATCCCCCAAAGGCTGTTGGCCAGATTGGTTTTTCCATCCCATCTCTGGGCCCAGGTAATCCATTTTTTTCCTTAGCTGCCATTCAACTGCTCCCTACAGCCTCCTGAAAGGCAAAGTTGGAGACCAGGCAATAATCATCAAGTATGGGTGGCTCTAGGGAGAGCTTCTTAAGGGTATCCTTCAAGGCTTCTGGCATCAGCCCTTCTAACAATGGGGGTGGTTGGTATGGTGGGAGGGAAGAAATGGGTTGTTTTGGTCAGACTGATGGAAGAATTGAGTGTGTGCTGTTACTAAGCTTAAGTAACTTAAGTACTTAAGCTCTACTGTTACTTAAGCTCTGCTGTTGCAGCTTCCCAAGAAAGGAAAAAGGTCAGTCCCACTTATGTAGACCAGACCAAGAAACCAATCCCATAGGAATGCTAATATCCACTGACCCACCCAAACACCGAGATTCAGGGGAGATTCATGGGAGGTGCCTGCCTGAGCCATTTTCACATCTCTTGATTCTATTCTAATCTAATCAGGGAGCTATCAGGAATTTTGCAGGCTCATTAATTTGAAGCTAATCTTCCAGGAATGAGAACACACCCAGAGACCAATAATGTGCTAGGATTAAGAGTGCAAGGAAATGGTTAAAATCTTGCAAATTTCAACCTATCTTAAACTGCACCTACCTCTATTTCTTTAGTCATTCCATCTGGTTCTTCAGCCCCCCTCCAAGTTGGGATGGGTTTCCTAAGTGGTGGAAGTGAGACCACAAGTGCATTGTAGGGCTAAAGAACAAAGATCTAACGCAGCACCCACTTCTCGAATTCCCTGCTCCAAAGCCAGGGAAACCTTCCACCTGACTGCTGCTCAAACTACGTTTCCTGGGCTGGTCTTTGACCACTTACCTAGACTGACACGCTTACATTTGATTCTGATCTCTGAAGCTGAGTGTTTTCTCACATTACAATGTTCTAGAGCAGGGCTGTCAAACTCAATTTCATTGAAGGCCCCATCAGGGCTGTTTGATCTTGAAGGGGGTGGGGGCGTGGCCATGGTGGGTGTGACACGGAACTCATGTTGGGGGGGGGCACCTGTGGTGGCCAAGTCCTAAGGAAGGACTTTCCTGAGACCCTCACTCATTCTCATTATAACCTTCCTTCCCCTCTTTCCTCATTTTTTTATAAATTTAAAAAAAACCTTTTTTCCTAAACAGATACTTATTGCAGAGTTCTGAAATCCTAAAGAATTTCGAGTTTTCCTAATAAGAGATGGATATTTCACATTGAATGTTGGAATTTCTCATGGGAAACTTTTTTTCTTCTAAAGTCAAATTTCATAACTGTGCCCCTATATCCCTTTACACAATGAGTCAGAAAGCTCATAGAATTGCCTTTATTTGCAGAAAGAATTCTGGGGAAGTTTTCATTTTTAAAAAGTGATGTAACAATCTTACAGGGACACCACCTGTGACCACTTCTGCTGACTTAAGTTCATGTTACAAAAATTTTAAAGTGTTCAGTCACTGATGGCCCACATAGAGGTCATGGCACAATTTATAGGACATTTATCCAAACTGATCTGGGCCATCAATGCTAATGCAGCATGCCGCCAAATGAAACAATTCAGGAGTGGATTGGATTGGGTCTGAAGGTGTCTGGTTTGAGGCTGTCACCTCACAGCAGGGGAAAACAAATTACTATAGCTGCTAGCAGTTGTAGACAGTCAAGGGTAGCTATGTCTGACTTTTTAGTGAACAGCAACATTGAAGATGTACCACGCTGCAGCAGAGTTGACAGGTGCAAGGTCTATGGTACCTAAATCTATGTGCCGTTATGTCATCATCTTGAACCCCATTTTTCAGGTGCTTAAGATCCCGACACAGTAATTTCTTGTCCTCTGCTCTGCAAAATTATACTGTATTCCCTAGTGGCCTCCCCCCACTTTTGTGACTTGCCTAGAAGAGGATGAAGAGGAGTTAAGACCAGGATACACACGAGGCAAAGCCATGTCAGCCTGGCTCACGCACAATTGACTTCTGCGGCACCTTTAATACACATCCCACATGTACAGTGAATAGATCCAAACCAGAGGCACACAAACTAAAGCTTAACGTTTTACTAGCTACTCTTCTATGTACAGCTGTATAAGTTCAAAAAAGCTCTCCCGTGGATATATACAAAAAAAGATGTTCATACATTGGTCTGTACATAGAATTTCCAGTGATGAACCCTTAAGGCCGACACCTCTATCCCAAGAGGCCGCCAGCACTTCATTCCTACATTTTTACAAAAAAAACAAAACAAAAAAAACCAAACAAACAAAAAAGGTAGATGCTTCCAGAATTCTTCTGGCACTCTCTCGCATCCAAGTTTTTTCAGGGTTCACTATTCAGTCTATAATAAATTCTTTCAATCCTGATGTAGACATGGAAGCTAGGTCAGGCACCATGTGCTTTCAGTCACTCCAAAAAGAACTCCGCACCCAGTGCTGAAACCAAAGCAGCCCAAAAGAAGGAGGAGTGAAGCACGTCAGAGGCCGGCTGCCCGAGGAGAGAGGGCTCCAGTCGGAAGTGGCACAGGTCCTGCCCTCCAACGAAGATCTTCACTGCCGGTATTCCAGCTCATCCACGCTGATCACTTTGGAAGGCATGGACGGGAGGGGCTGCTGTAAGACGTCGGACCCAAACCACTTCGCAAGGCCGACGGGAGAGCTACTGCGCTGGGCAGCGGCACGATGGTCCAGCTGTGAGTGCATGTGAGGCAGTCCAGTCCGAGAGGACACAGGGGGGGCAGGAGGAGTTGTTTGCACCCCGACAGCAGATCCTTGTGTGCCGGCGCCTGAAAGAGAGAGGGAGAGACAGGCCAACCACCTTGTGTTACAGACCTGGGATGAAGGTGGTGCACGACTGGCCTTGGCAAAAAGAACGTCTAGGATTCCTCCAAGGGAGGCCCGTTACCTGAGCGCTGTAGTTGCTGCTGCATCATTGCCAGCTGCAAAGGTGTCGCTGAGCGAGGGTTCAAGAGAGGGTGGCCAGCTGTGGTTAACGGGTAGCATGGTTGACCAAGGAGGGGAGCAGATACTCCCTGCAGGTGAGACAGGTCAACCCCAGGAGGGATCATACCTGTTGAATGGAATCATATCGTTTTTAAGCAAGGACCCTCCACACTTAGCACTTTCACACTGGCACCTCTCAGGGGGGCCCTCCCCACAAGTCAAGTGTGAAAGGAAGCAGCAAAGCAGCACTCTAGGCCAAGGTTCTCCAACTTGGCAGCTTTAAGACCTGTGGACTTCAACTCCCAGAATTCTCCAGCCAGTAGAGCTTCCATTCATAGCAGAGCTTCCAGCACAGCTGGCTGGAGAATTCTGGGAGTTGAAGTCCACAGGTCTTAAAGCTGCCAAGTTGGAGAACGTCTGGCCTAGAACAGAGGTTTGTGAGTGGAGAATAGCAAAGTTCTTAACTGCTGCCTTGCCTGTAGCTATCAAAGCCATTTCAGAAATAGTTAAACATGAGTCATCCGCAGCAGCTGCATCACAAGGCAAACTCAGGACCCTTAACTACTCCCTTGTGGTTATGCCCCCACTAGCACATTCCTATCAGAAAGCATGCCACGCTAATAGATAACAACCAAAAACACAGGGCCTCCTACCAGAGTCATCTGCTCAACTTTTATACCACTCACACAATTTCCAGATAGGACAGAATTTGTAAGGCTAAATGCCCTTGTGGGAAAACAAACTCATAACTTGCAGTGAGGTCAAAAGATTGTGTGTGTGTGTGTGTGTGTGTGTGTGTGTGTGTACGCTAATCTTTCAGCAAGGCCTGACAGCCCCATGTGGAAGCGTTGGGCATCAATGAAGGGGTCAAGGAGGCCCCTTCAGCCGGGAGCGAAGGGGAAGCCTACCTGCTTGCAGTAAGGGAGGAAGGTGCTGTGGATGAATGCCTTGTGCCAGCATCCTCTGGACTAATCCTGGGGGCAACTGATGAGCAGGTCGTACCATGGGAACGTGAGGAACCAGGGGAACTTGGTGGATTGGGCGGAGGAAACTATTCCCTGGAACTGGAGAAGCCATTGTCGGAGTTTTCCTCCCAGAAGACTTTGGCCTGTAGTCCTGCTCTTTGGTGCAACGGTTGGCTTGAGAAAGTGGGGTGGAACATGTGGAACGCTGCAGTGATGTTAGTTTGGGAGCCACGGAGGGCGAGTTCTCTTGATCGACCCGATCTGTGGACCTGGGTGGCAAAAGACTCTCTGCAGAGGAACATAAAAGAAGTTGAGCTCAACCATCATGTGCAATGGCAAGATCTACCATCTTCTCACTGCAAAGAAACCTTCTTGGCCGACTGAAGTCAAGAGAAAACATGAAGAGTGGAGGTGAGGCTCAAGAGCACAAGGACTCCTGGCATGGTTGCAACCCTTCCTTGCCTATAACTGCAGCTTTGAACCGTCTCATAGCTGGAGGAGCTTTTCATCTTGGATGAAAGAGTAGGAAGAAAAACAGGTTCGCTTTTCCCTTGTATTACATGCCTGTTCTCTGGCTGTGAGAAGATCTAGTCCATGGACAATTGTCTTGTTGGAGGAGCAGCCAGTGATAGCCTTGTTCCCAAATCCAGGAATAATTTACCAATATATCAAAGCATTCCTGGAAGTCTGGAGATGGAGCCCTGTGTTATTTGTTTAGTCTTCATAATCCCTCTGGATCTTGATACAATGGCCAAGGCTACCAAGAGCTCTCCTCTTAGATAAAAGCTCCCTTAAGAAACGTCTTAATTTTAGCAAGATCTAAAGTCAAGATTTTCGTATGTGCTCTTCCTTTTAGGAATCATTTCTCTTTACATAGATGTGAGCAAACCTACCTTCGGTTGTCCTCAGACCTTCTTCTCTTTCACTTGATTTCAATTTGGCTGCATGAGGCTCATCTTTGCTCTTGTCTTTACTTTCATACATCTTACGTATCACTGAGGTAGGAGTAAAGGAAGGAGATAGCTGCAAAAGCATAAATCAACAATTAATATTTAATATATTTGTCCCCAAATAACCAGTTTTGGTTATGTTTATGGGCCCAACATATGCAGTAATAATAATAATCTAAGTCAAAAAACATAATCAGGGTGAATTAGAAGGGAAAATGCTGCCATCCCTCTGCCCTCAATCACACTAAGGAAACCTGTCTTCTATTTGTTTGAACTTTCCATCTCGCGTCTGTCATACAGAACTTGAAAACAAACAGCTGCCCCATTTTTGCAATGGCCGCTGTGACACTGACCATGCTCGTGACGGAAGCAGCAGTGGCCGGAGGAGAAGAGGCGTTTCCTCGGAGCCCCAGAGAGGCAGGAGACTGAGTCATGCGCGGCTGCCTATCAAACAGAAACTCATGTTAGAACATCTTTCCTTGCCTGAAAGGAAATCAAATCATGGCTGAAAGTTTTCCAGTAAGGAATAGCAGATTTCTCCTCTTGCTTCACTTTACATTGAAGGTGGAGAAACTGAGGTAGGTGGGCAGGCCGTTTGACATTTGTTTAGAATTTCCAATTTCCAGCCTGAAATTTAAACTCACCGGTTCCTGAAGCCATCTCGGTTTTTATCCATCTGTAGTTTGCCAAAACCTGGTTGGTAGAAATTTGGCACTTGCATAGCTAAGTCATGTGGAAGAGAGAGACCTTCCAACGTGGCTTGCTGCAACTCAAGAGGATTCATCTGAAATCAAGAAGGCTTCAATCAGCCAAGACCCTAACCAAGATGGCATTTTACTGCTTTTGTCTACTGTAGCTGTGGACACTGGTCTTTAATGCCTTCAGATTTTCGTTACTTCACAACTTTCTATTACAAAGTAGGCACACCACTGACTGCTACTCTGCAGAGTGTTGCATGCTACACCACACTCGTTTCTCCTGTAATGACTTCATCTGGTGCACTGCAGGATTTACCTCCATTTAAGGGAGACCCCATGCATGTGGGTTAAATTAAACCAAGGCAACTTCCCAGAGCTATGGAACTGTGAATACTATTCAAGTACACTCTCTAAATAACTGAATTGCTTTGTCACAAGTGTTTACATATTCCATTCTAAAGTTGGTAATCTTTTTTCACATTGCTTCACGTTTCTTGGATCCCATTAAATGTGGTTTTCCCCATTGTCACCATCCTTTTAAATAATCAGGGGAAAATGGTTATTGGTGTATGCATTTTGATATTTCACACCTCCCAACATTTTCTAAAACATTGGTCTCCCAGAACAAAATGCTCTGACCTCCAGAATTAGGAAAGGCCTGGCAAATTATTCTGTATATAAATACAGCTGCAAAGTTTCCATGCTGAAACTTTTACTCAGTTGGATGGAAGGGTCCCCTCTAGATCAGGGCTCTCCAACCTTGGCAACTTTAAGACTTGTGGCTGAGGAATTCTGGGAGCTGAAGTCCACAATTCTTAAACTTGCCAGGGTTGGAGACCCTGAAACTGAAAGGCTTGGGCATTGTGCTTCCTATCTTAAAGCCAAGTGAGATGGAGAGGAGCTGGCTCCTTCCCTTACCTGAGCAGCAGTGGCAGCAGCTGGGCTCACTGGTTTTCGAATCCCCTGAAATGGATCAGTAAGCAACTGCTGCGCTCCTGGTCCGAAACCTAGAATAAGTCATTTCAGCCATAAGACATGAGCCCCTTCTTGGGTGGAAAATGCAATTTCTGTATGATTTTGTTTTAGAACAAGCATTTTTCACTGGAGATCAGAAGGCCAGCCTGCTTAGTGGAGAAGAAGGAGAGCTACCGATTGTAGGAAACCAAACAGGAAAACATAGGATGTTTTCACAATTAATTCTGGTAAGGACTTCCCCTTTGCTCCAGTGAATTCTTTTTAAACTATAGTTCTAATGCTTTAAAATGATTAAAAACACACCAGTAGCCAGAATGGCAAGCCTCACTCTCCCCCAAAAGCAACACACAGTGAAACCAGCCAAGAGGTTTCTTCTGCATTTGTGCTTAATGCTGATCTAAACATTATTTATTTATTTATCTATCAAATTTATATACCGCCCCTCTCCCAACGGACTCGGGGCGGTGCACAGCCATTTAGAACCTGAGTTTGGCTTGTTACAATTAGAAATGTTCAGCTACTCTGGACCTGCAACCTATTGGGATGTTATAACAGTATTATGACCAAAGCACTAGATCAGGTAAATTCCATCCAGGTTCCATCCATTCTAGGCCTTGATCTCACAGAAGGGTCATGCTTCAGACACGAACCGGCTACCACCCAAGTTACAGAAGCTACCTGAGCAGGAACGTTTCTCACCAACTGGAGATGGGATGCGATGCCTCAAGTAGTCAGCTGAAGCAGCCCGAGTGGGAAACATTTGTGAGATGGGAGGCTGTGGGGGAGAGGCTGCTCTCTGGGCAAGGAGGGAGGGAACAGGCTCCAAGCCCCCCATCAAGGTGCTGAGGACATTCGACGACGTCTGTCTGCAAGAAGGGGAGGGCCCCAGGATCTCCTTGGGAAGAACACAGCTCTTTTACACCTCCAGTTGTGCATTCTGAATTTTTCTGACAGTATAATTACAATTCTCACAAATATGGTAGCTCTCTGCTTAGGACATTGGAAACCTCTATCAATAAACACACAACAAAACAAACAGATATCAAGTTGAGGTGTGGGGTCCGTTGACAACATTCCAAACTCCTAAGAATGACAGTTTGCTAACTGTGTTCTTTCGATGGGGGCCTGTTATTAATTCTAAGGTCTGCTAAAGCAGAAAGTGGGAGGTGTGCAGAAGAAAACTGTTCTAACACCACTCAGTCATATGCAGACAGAGTAATTAAATCAGTCTTCAAATGCTGCATTCTTGTTCAGATGTACATTCAGATGTTACATGATTATTATATGTCTTATGGACCATATATAAGATTTTAGAATAATTAAAATGCTCTATTGATACTCTAACACTATAGCCAGAAATGTTTTCAGCAGGAGTCTAACAAAATAAGAGATTGTTATAATACCTGCAAGATATTCTTTGTAGCTGCCTGGCCCGGCATCTCAGAATTTGATATCAGTGGGTTTTCAGACGTTTGCTGAAAGAAAAACAACATGCCTGTAATCTCTCTCTCTTGCTAAAATTCACTTTCTGATCCAAACTCAACCAGTGTTCATCACCACCTGCAAAGGGAGGTGCCCTTCAACTGATGAGGTATCTACGGGTCTATTCTGTCATCAGACTCAGGCATAGCTATGAAGGCCGTGGAGGGGTTGGCTCCCTAGCAGTCCAAACACACATTTGGCTGATTTAATCCAAAGTAACAAACCAACACTATCATCCTCAAAGTGTTTGGACAATATTTAGTAGTTCCTGATATGCCTGATATGTCTTGATATTCTTGTTTGCATGTGTGAAATTACTAACCTGGTCTTTAATAAATTTAATAAATTCTATTGATAACAAACCACAGAGGAAATAGTTCTGCAATGTGTTTGCAGCTGAATTTGCCTGCTAGCAAGAGTCCATTAAGGGAAGCCTTCCCTTCTAAGTTTTAAATTATTTTTTTAAAGAAAACATTAATATTCCTCCAAGGATTGTGACTATGCAAAAGCAAATTATGCAATCCTTTTGTTCTGTAACATAGATTCTTCAATTATGTCAAGATGCAGACTTAAAATCAAGACAATTAAAGTTTATTGCCCATCACATTTTATAGTTGATCTCTTAGATCTGGATGTCATTGGCCTTCAAAACCAGGTAGATATCATTCTTCCAAACAGTGCAAGATAACAAATTTATGTTATACTAACAAATAATTTAATTCTGCCTCTTCTCTTTAGCTTTAGTAAAGAAATATTTAGGGAGTCTCCAACTTGAGTTTATGGCATCTTTGGAATTTTGAAGTGGTGGTAGAATACATTTTCAATTGTAATCTGTTTTCTGTGATGGGTGTGGTCACAAGGATCAACTGCTCAGGAAAGTAAATGAGGGGGAATAATTTATTTATTTATTTTATTTTATTTTTTCGACTTATATACCGCCCCATCTCCTAGGACTCGGGGCGGTTTACAAAA
>JANHFP010002018.1:0-11328 GCA_032468135.1 Calamaria suluensis | reverse complement strand
CAGTCAGTCAGTCAGTCAGTCAGTCAGTCAGTCAGTCAGTCAGTGAGCGGTATTTGGCAAATATAGTGGTGGGGATTATAATCAAATTTGTTCCCTATGACTATCTTTAAGTGTTGTACCTTATGATTCTAGATGAACATATCTTATCTTTTATGTACACCGAGAGCGTATGCACCAAGGCATATTCCTTGTGTGACCAATCACACTTGGCCAATAAAAAAATTTGAATTCTATCAATTTTAAATTGATCTGTCAACAACATTGGAAATTTTGTCTTAATGATTCTGATGTAATGATTCATAATGCCATTTCAATGCTTTGATAAAAAATAAATATGAAACGTCTTCTGCCTAATCAGGATATTGGTTCATATTTAATTTATGTTTTAAATATTTATATGAGCATTTCAAAGCCACTGTTAATTGTAGAACTGAAATGATCTATATATTTCTTCATATCCAAATTATTTTTCACTTGCAGAACATGAGGCTAAGGAAAACAAAAAGTGGGCCCTTCATTTGAAGAAGACTTTTGAAAATATGTTGAGACTTAAGAAAGAATGCAGTGAATAGCAACAATGATGATTAGGGGACTGGTGGTCGAAGTCTATAATGAACAGTTGTGGGAATATCAAGTATATCAAGTATATCAAGTCTAATGAAGAGAAGGACTAAGGATGACATGATAGTAGTCTTCCAATATTTGAGGGGTTAAAACAGAGTAGAGGGAGTAACCTATTCTCCAAAGCACCTGAGGGGAGGACAAAGAGCAATCCAATCTAGAATTAAGGAAAAATTTCCTGCCAGTGAGAACAATTAACAGTAACAGAGTTGGGAGGGACCTTGGAGATAATCTAGTCCAACCCCGTGCTCACCCAGGAGACCTGTACTGCCAACCTTGCTGATTGACAAGTTCCACTCAATTAATCAGTGGAATGGCTTGCCTCCAGAAGATTTAGATGCTCCAAAACTTGGAGTTTTCAAGAAGAGATTGACAGCTATTTATCCAGAATGGTATATAGGATCTTCTGTTTGAGAAATGGATTGGACAACTTCTAAGGTCTCTTCCAATGCTGTTATTGTGTATTCTGAATGCTCCTAGTGCCTTAGGGGACCTGAAGTCCACTTCATTTAGAGGTCTGTAAGTTTAGGCATCATGTAGACTTGGACTGTCTCTCCTATGTCAAAGGTCTTCAAACTTGGCAGCCTCTCTTCCCTTTTTCCTCAATAATTTTATACTTGAAATCAATTGGAGATGATATATTTCTTGGACAGGAATTTAGTGTGCTGGAAACACTGAAAAACTGTAATAAAGAGGCATGATGAAAATGTTATCCTGCCTTGTCATAGGAGGGAGCATCCTCACATTTTCTGTTCCTGCTCCCCCTGTGTATTTAATTATGTATCCCCTTTCCTTTTTTACTTACCTTATTTTTTTTACCGTATATTTTTACTTATCTTGTTCCCCTGTGTATTTAGTAGTTGCTGTTTTTGTATTTAATACTTTTTGTTTAACTGTTCCCCTCCTCTATCCTCTTAAAATAAGATTACTGCTCTAACAAAGAGATATAAATTGGCATTTTAATGGATTTTGTCTTTTTTCTTTGGAAGAAAAAAAAATGGAATGGAATGTGAAGGGCCTGCAGAATCAGTGGAAATTTATCAAAGTGTAGTGAAAAATACATTGATAGTACAAAGAAAGTACAAGGATAACTGGAGGGTAAAGAATTGGACAGATCAATTCTTTTAAAAGTATTACTAGCTGTGTATCTGCCTAAAGTCAATTATAAGGGACAGGGTAGCCTAAATAGCCCATGATCTGCTGATCTTATATCTACCTCACAGATAGGTTGCAACCACTTTGCCTCCAAGTAGTGGTGAAATCCATTTTATTTTACTACCGGTTCTGTGGGTGTGGCTTGGTGGGCGTGGCTTGGTGGGCATGGCAGGGGAAGGATACTGCAAAATCCCCATTCCCTCCCCACTCGTGGGGGAAGGATAATACAAAATCTTCATTCCCACCCCACTCTGGGGCCAGTGAGAGGTGGTGTTTGCCGGTTCTCCAAACTACTCAAAATTTCCACTACCAATTCTCCAGAACCTGTCAGAACCTGCTGGATTTTGCCCATCTCCAAGGCTTTTGCTGAGCTTGTAAACAAAAATGAAATCAGTAACAGGAGCTTTTTCTAGCTTTTTGTTTTGCATAATTGGAAAAGTCTTACCTCTTGAATTTTTCTTTGTTGCCTAGCAATTAATAGACAAAAGTATGTAAAATAGAGATGTGTGATGGAATGTAGTCTGGATTCCCAGGAGGGAGGGGCTGTATACCAGAGGGCCAAGAGACAGTGAAGTTTAGATATTTGTGTTGAATAAAGAGATTTAAGACGCTCCTCTTCTAGCAGTTCTTCGAATATATGTTCAACGGTGCAAGTGGTCTGATTTACAGTAGTTTGGCAAGATTTCTGTTTATAGGTGAGGAACAATAAAGCAAACTGCTTAAAAGCAACTTTTTGTGCCTTTCTTGGTTTTTGGGACCTGACACTTTTGTGTTTGTGCTTGGGGATCTGACTCTTAAAACAAGCAACCCTTCCCCCATAAAATTATATTGGATAAAGATGGCCAGTATATACACTGTAGTATTTGTCTCATATTTTAGGTTGAAACCAAACCCTTGCAAGACTGAGTGGCTCCGGGTTTGTTGGCTCAGGGTTTGTTGCCACCTTTGGTTTTGGTTGGGGTGGGACTACCCCAAACAGACCCTGAGCTTAAACTAGCAGTTTCCCTGGACTCACAACTCCTACTCAAAGAGGGCCAGGAGGGCCTTTGCGCAACTGCGTATTGTGTGCCAGTTATGCCCTTTCCTGGACCAACAGTCCCCTACTCACAGTCATTCATCCCCTAGTCACTTCCCGTCTTGACTATTGCAACACGCTCTACATGGGAATGCCCTTAAGAAGCATCCAGAAGCTCCATTTGGTGCAAAATGCAACGTCCTGCATGATTTTGTACAGACCAGGAATCATAACATACATAGTCTTTAAATTTAACCGGCTGAGCCCTTATTCTCATGGATCGCCGCAACGGCGGCTGCTCAAACCCCGGCATCTCCACTCCTCCGCCTGCTGCCACTTGTTCAACCGGTTCCTTAACTATTTTTGGGTCCTCGGAACTTCCCCCCCCCCAGGTTCTTGAACTGAACCTTCAGAACTGTCCGCTGCCGTGGTTTCGGACGGAACATCGGCCGGCCGGTCGCTGTCCGTCAGCACTTTTCTGGCAGCGTCTCTGCTACGCGTACCAGCAGCGCTTTCCCGGTGGCCCGTCAGCTGGTCCGCTGGGTGAATTGGGTCTGGGAAAATAGGTGAAACATCATCAGTGCCCTCCTGTGCCGGTTCCCCTTTCCCCCTGTCCCCCGTTCCATCGTTCAACACCTTATTTGGTTTCAATTGGTCGATGTGACGCCGCCACACCCGGCCGTCTCCCAGTTCGACTTCATAAGACCGCGGGCTGGTCTTCCTCACGACCCTGGCCAGCACCCACGTCTCCCCCTCCCTATAATTCCTGGCATGCACCTGGTCATCTATATTTATCTCCTTCTGTGGCGTCCCCCTAAGGAAAGGGTCCCTACTTCCTAGGGATCTGGGGTGCACTCTGTCCAAGATCGTGCACAGCCTTCTACCCATCAATAATTCCGCTGGACTTACCCCAGTGCTGGAGCATGGGGTAGAATGCTGCCAAGCCATAAAAGCATCCAACCGGTCCTGCCAGGTGCCTGTATTTGCCTTACTGAGTGCCAATTTGGTCACGTGGACCATTTTTTCCGCCATCCCATTACATTGAGGATTATAAGGAGTGGTGAGCACGTGACGGACACCTCGTTGCCCAAAATAATCTTCCATGGCCATAGATGTGAACTGTGGCCCATTATCTGAGACCACAATATCTGGCAGGCCATGTGTGGCAAAGACGTTAGTTAAAACACCACATACTTCTTCCGTTGTGGTTGACTTCATTTTTCTTACCTCCACCCATCTTGAGAAGGCATCCACTATTATTAAGAGCATGACTCCCTCCATGGGGCCCGCAAAATCTATATGGAGCCTGCTCCATGGTCCCTCTGGGGTTTCCCATCTGGCAGGCGGACTTCTAGGGGGAGCTGGACCCTTAGCCTGGCATATTCCACACTGGGCCACGTAGGTTGCAATATCGTTGTCAATCCCTGGCCACCACACATGGCTTCGTGCAATTGCCTTCATCTTAACTATCCCCGGGTGTTGGTTATGCAAAGATTTCAAAACGTCCTGCCTAAGTGCCCTGGGAATCACCACCCTGTCTCCTCTTAGTAAAATTCCATGCAGAACGGAAAATTCTGCTCTCTTTAGTCTGAAAGGTCCAAATTCCCCGTCACATGGACCCGTAGGCCACCCCCTCAACACCCAATTGCAGACACCCCGCAGGGTAGAATCTGTAGCTGTGGCGCCAGCTAGCCTCTCAGCAGTAATTGGCCCATTATCTAAATAATTGAGGGAGAGGAGGGGCACCTCCTCCGCAGGATCAGATATGAGCTCAGGCAGGGGACACCTGCTTAAGGCGTCAGCATGGCCCATTAGCTTCCCAGGTCTGTGGATCAATTTGTAGTCATAACTACGCAGGAAAAGAGACCACCTGACAAACCTGGGAGGCATAGCCACTGGCGCCTGCCTGTCTCCAGCCAGCAGCCCCAACAACGGCAGATGGTCAGTGAGAATTTCAAATTTTCTGCCATAGATATAATCATGGAATTTTTTAACTCCAGCCACGATAGCAAGCGCCTCCTTGTCTATCTGGCCGTAATTCCTTTCGGTGGTAGAGAGGGAGCGGGAAAAAAATGCAATGGGGGCTTCCAACCCATTAGGCAGTACATGGCTTAACACAGCCCCCACCCCCACAGGGGAAGCATCACACGCTAACTGTAACGGCAAAGTTGTAGAATACTGTATCAGGAAAGAATCAGCGGTCAAGAGCCCTTTAACAGCCTTGAAAGCTCTGTCTTCTTTTGGACCCCATACCCATGCAGTCTTTTTCCTGAGTAAATTGTGGAGAGGCTCAGCTACGGTAGCCTGTCCGGGGGTGGGGGTGGGGCGCAGAAATGGCTACAGAGAAAAGTGGGGCCCAGTGGATCTTTCTTGCCAAGAGATTGGTTGTTTCACATAATGCCGCAGGAGGCTCCTTGTTAAGGTCTGCTCCTGCATTTGTAAAGTTTTTTCTTTTCTTTGTTGTGTCTTAAATTTCAGCCACAGAGTGAAAAAGCCAAAAGTAGCAAGGAATCTTGTGAGTAACACTCCTACATTACTGCGTAGTTCTTTTTTAAAGGTGAGAATGAAAGTTTTATGTCCAGCGCTTCCACTCTGCAACTGGAAAGTTCGTCCTGAAATGGGAGGGATGTTTTCCATTCACTTTTACTGTCTGAAGACACCCCCACCCCCCCGGTTCCTCTTCTGCCCCCCTGTGTTTTCCCTCTGATTTTGCTTCCCTTCTCCTTCTCTTTTCTATATGGAAGAGAAAGCAGGGCAATATTCCCATTTGTAACTAGCCCTCCTGCACCAGCAATTTTCTCTGTTCATGGCTTTAACAAGAACCCCAAAGAGACTCAGAAAAATTGGCACTCTGTGCCATACAATATACGATAACTGTTCTGAAGGAAAATGAGTTGCCCTGTGGTAAGATGGGTGGCCTGTAAATTTTACAAATCAATAAAACAAAACAGACATGTCAAAGATTAGTGCAGGGATGACAATTTAATCCCCACTCCATGCCCTGAGCCCCCCGCGGAGCCTTCCAGCAGCTGCCCAAACTCAACAGCACCCTTTCCAGGCGAAAGAAGTTTGATACGATCGATGCAAATCGTGTTTAGCCTGGCACTGAAAAAGCCTCCCGGGACCTGCATCCAAGGAGCTCTGCACAGTTTCAGCCCTGCGGAGGCTTTGCTAGGATCCCCTCCTGAGTTTTGTCTCTGCAGAGGCGACCTTTGTAGGTCAAGGAATCCAGTCAGGCAGTTGGAGAAGGTGGAGGCTTGGCTCTCGTTCCATGTTTAAGCCGACAAAGTGGGTTTTGTGTGGGTTTGCCCACAGCTCTTAGAAGGCCCTCCCGTCACAGGCTGCTCTGCTTGTGTTCCAGCCTTGGGAGCACCTAAGGAGACTGAGAACGCTCTTCCCATTCAAGTGGACTACGACGCCTACGATGCCCAGGTGTTCCACCTGCCCGGCCCCTCCAGAGCCCCACGTTGCACCACCTTCAGGTAAGCAAGCGTATTGCCAAGCTTAGGTAGTTCCACTGGGCTGGGAAAAGAGAGGCAAAACTTTGTATTTGAGTACAAGGAATTAAAAATACTCTGTAAATTAGCAGAGTCTTAGAACTGGGGAGACGCCAAGAGGAAGTTGCCATGCCCCACTCTCGCTGAAGAACTCTCCCAACAGAAATGCCTTGTCTGATCACGGCTCCCACCCTCTCCCAGTCCCACTTGGCCTACTGGCTCCAGTTTCCATGCTGAAGTGAAGGGCAGGCTGATCAGCAGGCCGTGTCTAGGAGGCAGATGTGTAGGGCGGGAGAAGGGCAGGGTGGGTTTGTCTGCTCTAGAGACAATGAAGGGAGGAAGACTCTGGCCTTCAAGTCCTGCAAGGGTTCTCCTGCAGGGGACCAAGGAGGAAGAGAACCGTCTCTAAATCCTGGAAGAAGCATCCTGACCCTAATAGTAGTTCAGTGGGGAACAGAGCTCCTTGAGAGCTGCTGGGCTGTCCCTCCCGGGAGAGCATTTAAGCAAAGGGTGGAGCAGGGGGATTTGGAAGCAGCGTCCTGCACTGGGTGGGGAGCCGGAGAGGATCCCTGAGGCTGTGTCCCATGTTGCGGTTTGCTGTGCGATGCCACCCAAACCCCGGCAGCCTCCTTGATCCCATGATACAGGCCTCCTGACCCCACGTGACCTTCCCCTTGTGGGTTTCCCAGCAGGCCTGTCCGGGAGAGAGAGAGCCGGCCCTGGAAGACCTCCAGCTCCTACGACGCCTCCTCCAGCCCCTCCGCGCAGAGTCGGCCCCTGCCCCCCGAAGAGGCTCGGAGCCAGGCTTCAGATGACAGCTCTCTGGGGAGGATCTCGGACATCCTCGTGATCCCCCGGCCCCACCTGCACTTGCAGTACGAAGTCAGCAGCTCTCTGGGCTACACCAGCAGCCGAGGTCAGCATGGGGCCAGCGACAGCAGAGCCGGCCACTTCCTTGGAGCTGGCGCTTTGTGCTTTGCCAGTCTTTAAGGGCTGTTATTACCCCCTCACAGATCACCTGGAGAACATGTTGGAGGCTCAGCAGCGAGACTCGAGCGCCCCTGGGAGGTTTCACGTGGGGAGTGCCGAGTCCCGGCTGCACATCCGCTCTGCTGGGGGCTACACACCACAGCGGGCCCTGATCAACCCCTTCGCCCCTTCCCGGATGCCCATGAAGCTCACGTCCAACAGGAGGCGCTGGATGCACACATTCCCCGTGGGTAAGGATCTCTTTGGCCTTCGTTGGTCCGCGTAATTGTGTAATGTGCAACTTCTTCTTCTAGGGGGCTTCTACCAACCATAGGGGTTCTGTCACCAACTTTTGCTTAGCTTGCTTTTGGTTCCATGGTCAGAGTTCCTCCTGTTGTCATACTCTTTGAGACTCTTAGTTCAGTCAGGAAAGCTTGAGTTGATTCAGTGATTGATTGCCCGCTCTTAGCAAGCACATAGATAGATCACTGGCTGCCAGCAGTTTGGCAGTTCGAATCTCACCAGGCTCAAGGTTGACTCGGCCTTCCCTCTTTCCAAGGTGGGCAAAATGAGGACCACCTTGGGGAAAGTGGCCGACTCTGTAAATCGCTTACAGAGGGCTGTAAAAAGCACTATGAAGCAGTATGCAAGTCTAACGGCTATTGCTATTGGTGTTTCTTACTCCACATCTTGAGTCCTTCAACTGTATGTGTCTCATAGTTGGTGGGATGTGAAGAACAGCCTATTGGCTTCGAAAGAAGTGTCTAGATGACACATCCCAGTTTACATAGAACAGTGTTACCAATCTTGGAATAAAACCGGTTTTGTTACATTAGCCAAAATAAACCACAGCAGACTCTCTGGCTAAGGCTGGTTAATCTCAGTTTCTCAATCTTATTCAAAAGTATTACTGCATGTAAAACCCTGGATTGACTAGCGTCTTACTGGGTGGTAGAAGTCCCTGTCTAGAGCCCTGCTTGACAAGCATGTCACATGGGAAGTTGCAGTTATGAAGGTTATTTAGACAAGTCACTCAGTCCGGTTTTCCAATGGCTAATCGGATTTTCTCAGGATTGTCTGGTCAGCAGCCAGCCTGCTTGGGTTCTTTGAGCCCATCAAGGGTAACATCGAGCCTTTGGTTCTGCCTTTGCTTTGCCTCTTTTATTGCCTTTAGTTCTTCCATGCCTCAAGTTCTGACTCTTCAAAGCCGTAAACGTTAAAAACCTGGTAGCAAAGAGAAGCCGCCTCGTGCAGTTCCTTATTGAAACCTCTTCTGCACTCCATCCCAGCACTTGGGTGGGACGGGGGACTCCATAGACCATGTCAGTGTTTGCCCAGCAGTGGCTGTCTTTACACTCCACTCGCTCAATAACCTCTCCAGTTTTCTTCTGCGTGTAACAACTGGTTGACCAGCCTATAGCTACCTAATTCCTCCTTTAAGAAATGGGATCTATGCATTGGAATTTATGTGTGCCTTCATAAGGGACGCAGTGGCTCAGCGGGTAAGGCAGCTGAGCTTGTCGATCGGAAGGTCAGCAGTTCAGCGGTTCAAATCCCTAGTGCTGCATAATGGGGTGAGCTCCTGTTATGCGTCCCAGCTTCTGCCAACCTAGCAGTTTCGAAAGCACGTAAAAATGCAAGTAGAAAAAATATGGGCCACCTTTGGTGGGAAGGTGCCCTTGGTGCCCTTGGCGTTTCCATGCGCCCTTGGCGTTGAGTTATGCCGGCCACGCGACGACGGAGACGTCTTCAGGCAGTGCTGGCTCTTCTTCGGCTTTGAAAGAGAGATGAGTGGTGCCCCCTAGAACCGGAAACGACTAGCACATATGTGCGAGGGAAATCTTTACACACACATAGATGATAATCCCATACTTACCCAAAGGAGACTTCAATCAGCTTTGATTAGGGAGAGTAATGAAACAGCAAAACTTGTGATTGGACAGGTCCTTCTGGAGAAGCCATCCAGATCCACCACCTGACCCGTCAGAACATGGCCGAAATGCAGGGCAGCGGGCAGCGGGACTGGACTCACTCCTCAGCTGAGCTGTTGGAACTTGCTTATCACGAGGCAGCGGGCAGGTAAGGGCATTCAGCGAGGGGACCCTGGACTCACTGGGCGCCCTGCTACAGCACCATCACCATCCCACTCAGGAGAAATTTTTCAGGAACCTTTTACGCTGATAGAATATTTGTAGTTTGCAGTTGAACCAAGGGGCCCTTTGTACTCCCTGAGCTTGGCTATTTACTTATATTTTTATTTATTGTTTAGATTTATATACCGCCCCATCTCTTAAGACTCGGGACGGTTTACAAGAATTTAAATAGATATTACAATGTATTTTAAAATCAAAATAATTTCTAACTTAAAAACCCAGGATTTAAATTTAAACTTAAAACCCCTCCCTGCCTTGTACCTTGTAGACCAGGGTGTCAAACTCCTGGCAACACATTGTCACGTTACATGTCATGACTTTTTTTCCCCCTTTGCTAAAATGGGTCTGGGGGTGGCCAGCACATGACACATCTGGCCCACAGGCTGCAATACTCATGCCTTCATCCTGCCATTAATGACATTGTGTAACTGGGTCATGAAACATCTGGAAGAAAACAAGCTCAGAGAACACCAAGGAACCCACAAAAACATCATTTGATTTCTATTTTAGCCTGGTACTTCCAGTTCTCATTCTTCTTACTTATGCCCAATGAGGTTATTTTTTTTAAGTTGCCTTTTGGTTTCCTTTTCTGGGCATGGAGAACAAACAGTTCCTGGTGACAACTGAATGGGACATGGATGGAAAGGGTGTAAAAGTATCCTGCAGGTGGCCCATGTTGCCTCCTCAGTTGACTTGCAAGGTGCTTGCTGAGGACATGGGGGGGAACTCCTGTGGCTGTTGCTTCTGCTGAGGTCCCTCAGGGAGGGGATGGAGTTGGGGGCCTGGCCCCAAGCAGAGAGGCCTTATCTAAGGCGGGTCTCTTTTTTTCTTCCCTCCAGGCATGGCATTTCTAGGCAGTCAGAGGACAGCAGTTCCTGCTTGAGCTTCAGAGACGTAAAAGATTATCCAAACCAGCTAGCAGGCAGCCAAGGTCCAGGTAACCAAGTCAGACGTTGCTGGCTGAGATGGGGTGTGGCTTCTCCAGCTGGCTTGACTCTCATCTACAAAACCCACCTGACTTAAGGTAGCCAGGGAGAGCTGATCCCATGAGCCATTTTTAGCCATTTTTCTGCTGCTAGGATTTCATGGGCACTCAAAACTGAATGGCTGCTGGAGTTGGCAGCTTGAACAGAATAACAGAATTGGAAAGGACACTGGAGGTCTTCTAGTCCAGCCCTCTGCTCAAGCAGGAGAGCCTGTAGTACCATTTCAGTCCAGTGGCTGTTCAGTCTCCTCTTAAAAACCTCCAGTGACGGAGCCCCCACAACTAACGAAGGCAAGCACTTCCATAGTTAATTGCTCTCATTGTTAGGAAATTCCTCCTTAGTTTCAGGTTGCTTCTCTCCTTGGTTAGTTCCCATTCATTTCTTCTTGTCTCCTGGTGCTTTGGAAAATAGGATGACCCCCCCTCTTCTTTGGGGCAGCCCCTCAGGTACTGGAATACTGCTATCATGTCACCCCCATTCCTTCTTTTCACCAGAGTAGACATACCCAATTCCTACAACCTTTCTTCATATATTGTAGCCTTCAGGCCCCTAATCATCTTTGTTGCTCTTTTCTGCGCTCTTTCCAAAGTCTAAACATTTTTTTATAATGTGACTAAAATTGAATGCAGTATTCTAAGTGTGAGGCCTTACTAAGGCTTTGTAAAGCTTCATGTGGTCTTGATTCTATCCCCCTGTTAATGCCACTCAGGACAAGATTGTTGTCCCTTTTTTTTTGAAAAAAAAAGTTTTATTTTGAATACTGATAAAGCATACATTTTAAACCATTAGCATATAAAGCAAATTAATACCCCCCTCCTCTTGAATTACAATAATCAATTTATATGCCATACCAAGTAATATCTTTTTCCCCCTCCCCCTCCCCCAGACTTCTCAGAGCATATATAGACTATCCCTTAAAGAAATACATTTCA
>JANHFP010002017.1:119985-133188 GCA_032468135.1 Calamaria suluensis | reverse complement strand
AGGTTTTCCTGCCTGGGCAGGGGGTTGGACTAGATGACCTCCAAGGTCCCTTCCAACTCTTATTCTATTCTATTCCTCCTCCTCATTGTCCTCACTATCAGCTGTGGGGGATAATTGGACTGTGACATCATCTTCATCCAAGTCTGTTAAGCCCTCTGAGTCTGACTGAGGCTGAGCACGACACTAAATATATTCCCGCTTCAGCTCTATTCAAGTATCTATTGTTGGTGTGTTCTGTGCTTTTTCTGAGACTTTCTTTCACTTCCAAAATATTTTCTAACTACAGTAAATGGGTCAATTGAAAGATGGGGAATGACAAAACACCCCAAATACACTTTCCTTATGTCCTTAATTCTTAGATTGTTGGGCCGGCACCAGGTGTAATTGAGATTCAACTTGACTAAAATCATTGTAGACAATTTCATTTTACAAGCAGATTCAAAAACAATCAGCTGCTTTGTCTTGATAAAATCAAGAATCAGGAAGTTCTGAGTTGCAAGTTCCTAGTCCTTTTTAAAGTTTATTTCCACTATAGCAAATTAGTGATTTGAAATTAACCAACAGCTCAATTTGAATAATAAAATGGATATGGAATAATAAGATTGGAAGGTATCTTGAAGTTCAGTCCCTTGCTTGAGCAGGAGACCTTATACCATCCTAGACAAATGGTTGTCCAATCTCTTTTTTAAAACCTTCAATGATGGAGCACCCACAACTTCTGGAGCCAAGCCATTCCACATGACAAACCCAGTTCTCACTACCAATCATCATATGTTTTGGCCTCAGTCCCCTAATCATCTTTGTTCCTCTTCTCTGCACTCTTTCCATACTCTTTCCATACTTTTGAAGTCTTTTATATATCATGGTGATTAGAATTGGATGCAGTATTCTAGGTGTGGTCTTACTAGTGCAGTATACTAGTGCAGCATTAGTAACTGTGATCTTGATCCAATCTTTCTGTTGCTGCAGCCTAGGACCACATTCACTTTTTTTGGCAGCTGCAGCACACCTCTGATTCATACTTAAGTGGTTGTGCACTAAGACTCAATAGTTACTGCAACTGAGCCAGATACCACCCATTCTGTACTTGTGCATTTGGTTTTTTCTTAACTAAGTGCAAAACTTTACAGGTAGTCCGCAACTTACTATTCACAATTGAGTGCAAAATTTCTGTTGCTAAGTGAGAATTTGTTAAGTAAGTTTTGCCCTGTATCACAACCTTTCTTGCCAGAATTGTTAAGTAAATCAATGCAGGTGTTAAGTTAGTCATACAATTGTTAAGTAAATCTGGCTTCTGCTTTGTCTTTGCTTGTCAGAAAAGTCACAAAAGATGATCACATGACCCAGGAACATTGCAACCATCATAAATATGAGTCAGTTGCCAATCATCTGAATTTTGATCCCATGACCATGAGGATGCTGCAATGGTCCTAAGTGTGGAAAATGGTGATAAGTCACTTTTTTCAGTGCCATTCTAACTTCAAACAGTCACTAAATGAACTGCTGTAAATAGAGGACTACCTGTACTTTTCTTAGCACTCACCACCAATTACATTTTGTTAGCTAGGGCCCAGTGTTCAATCATTCATTGTATGGCTTTGTTTCCAGAACCCTTATCATCTTTGTTCTTCTCTGTACTCTTTCTAGGGTCTCGGCATCTTTTTTGTATCATGGTGACCAGAATTACTGGAAATGCAGTATTTTATTTATACAGACACAGACCCTGCTGAAAAGGATACAAATTATTATCATCATCATCATCAACAACAACAACAGAAACCACCCCTTTTTCCCTTATGAATTCTAAACTATAGTTGACTCCAGAAAAAATGCAAATGCAAGTAATCCCAGGAACGAATCTCACAAGCAGGGTAGCTTTTAAGGTCAAAGCTGCTTCGGTTCCTTCCTACCTTGTTAAAGCAGATAAAACTAATCTGCTGCATAGTCAAATTGTACCTCTGTTTGCTAGAAATCCTTTGGTTTCTAGGTAATTACAGAAAATATCTAGAGAAGGGTTAATCATTAGCTTGTGAGTTTGCCTGCCTGCAGTCAGGGCTGCTGCCTCAGACTCCAACTTCTCTTTTTTTTAATGAAAAAAGTTTTATTGAGTAATAGCAGTTAAAAACAAATGTTCAAGTACAATATATATATAACATTGTATGAAAGCTTTCTTTTAAGGTTTTGATTTTTACATTTTTCTAATAGGGTAGGGTAAAATAGGTATGTAAAATTTATGTACAGCAGTGCAGCAAGCAAGCGCAAGTTCTTTTCCTTTACCATCTTCCACCAGGATTATGAGAGCATTACATTAATAAATAACTATAATAATTTAATAATTACTTCAGTTCAAAATATATTTCTTCTTCTGTCAGCTTCATTTATTCTAATCTTACAAAAATTTTCAACCAGCTATCTGCTTCTATTATTTTCTATTTTTTGGATCTCAGCCTTCTGGGTGATGCCACACCTCCTTCCACCCAGAGAACAGGCCCTGCCTCCTCCTCGACCCTCTCCACTTGTTCTTCTTGTACCTCCCCTTCCTCGACTCCTGTGCCTTCTCCCTCTAGTAAGGTTCCATGTTTTTTTTATAAAGGCCTCAGCCTCATTGATAGTATTAATTTTAATTCTATTGCCTTCCCAGAAAATCATTAATCCCTCCAGCATCAACCATCTAAACATGATTCCTTTAAGATACAATTTGTTAGATATTTTTTTTTCCCTTCTTATTTCTCGTAACTTTTTTGGAATCTGTTTAAGAATAGTTATTTGTTTGCCTCTATATATTAGTGCCCCCCCTGAACACTGAGTAATTCATCCCTTCTGTCTCTCCTCAAAAAATGTATGTGTACTTCTCTTGGAACATTGTGTGTTTTAGTATAGTATGAATTTACCCTGTATACCTGGTCAATGTCCCATCTAATATATTCTTTCCCTTTCCCTACAAATTCTGCCAGTATTGTACACATTATACTTTTAAGATCTTCTCCATCTTCTTCTTCTATATTCTGAAACCTGAGAAAAAAGATGTTCTCTCCAGTCGCATATTTAAAATTACATTTTCCAAATTTTGCTTTCCCCTCTGAATGCCCCGCACCTCCCCTTCCAAACCCCCCACTCTCTGCTTATTTTCTTCTGCTAATTGTTGTACTGTTTTTAAATCATTTTTAGACACTGCAAGGTCTTTTTAAATCTCTTCTTTCATAGCAGCCATTTCCTGCCTCATTGTGTCTTTCACCACCTCCTGGCCCAGCTGCAACTTTTCAAACATTTCTGTAATTTTCTCCATTTCTCCCGCACCGGGTGTTTTCTGGCCTCGTGGCATTCCAAAGTCCTTGCAGAAATCTCACCAAGTCACAATAAAATATGTTGCACACTGTTCTCTCATGCCAGTGGGATCTGAGAATGACTTAAATTAGAACATTATTATAGTATTGAATTTAATATCAGAATTGGCCAGTTATTCTATTTATAAATGCAGAAACTGATAATTCCAAATTAAGGGGAAAAAAACAAAGTATTGTAGATTGTCATGTTCCACATCTAACTATGAATATATTCATGTTTTCCCCAAAATAATACACTGTCTTATTATACTTTTTGGAACCCTGAGATAAGTGTTTGGCCTTATTGCCATGTTGTTGTATACCAACCACAACATGAAGCAGAGCCATGGCGCAATCCTGTAGCCGTTGCCGGAGGGATGATGATTAAGCAGCCGACATCAGGGGAGGGTGGATTCACGAGGGGTGTGGTGAAGGGTGCAGCGGGAAGGGACCTCACTGATAGGATGCCGTCAGGATGTGTAATGACTGTGAATACGTAACCGGAAGAGGGCATTCCGGCCAGGGATAAAAGAAGGGGTTTAGATGAAGCACCTCAGTGCTGTTTTACCTTCCTTCTGCAAGAAGTCTTGAGAGCTGAATAAATCCATTTGTCCCTGGACTGAGTTGGTGTTTGTGTTCGCGTCGAGACTGCAAGCCGCAGCACATGTGCTCAAAAGCCTGATTGAGCTTATTATTAGGGGACGTCTTATTTTTTTGGGAAATAGGGTAGTTGTTTTAAAGAAAGTATATTCCATGGCTAAAATATGTTTAATTATATCCTGCTATGTTATAAACTAGATGTTTCCTTTTCAAAGGTAAATTAGTAAATTCATTGCTGTAACCACAGATTGTAGTAAATATATTATGAAATATAATAAAAAAAAGTAAAATAGTAATATTGTAAAGTAAAATAATAAAAATAGCAAAAATAGAAATGTAAAAAAGTGACAGCAAGATAAAACCAAAGCTACAACTAAGAACTTAAGTTTCTTTCTAGGTTTCAATGACAGCAGAGCAAAAACAACAGTTCAATTTTTCGAGGTTGATCAATAATTTGGCCCTGATCCCATTTTGAATGGGGCAGTGTATTGAGGATATAAAGGATAATGCCCTCTACTTTATTAACACTACAGGCATTGTTTGACACCTTTCTTGCAAAATCTTCTTTTGATTGTGTGCTTAGCAGATAAAGAGGTGCTAAAAACTCCTTCAGGGAAGCATTAACTTTGCTTGTGAGCTCAGTTGAGAATACTCACATTCACTCTTAATTGTTGTTTTAAAGGCTTTACCTACTTATGGAGCAACAGCAATAGCACTTAGATGTACATACTACTCCATAGTGCTTAATAGCACTGTCTGAGTGGTTTACAAATGTCAGCATATTGCCCCCAACAATCTGGACCTCATTTTACCGAATTAAGAAGGGTGGAAAGCTGAATCAACTTTGAGCTGGTCAGGATCGAACTCCAGAATGTGAGCAGAGTTTGCTTGCAACACTGCATTCTAACCACTGCACCACCACAGCTTATATATGAATTTGCCAAACTATTATTATTTTATTTTATTGTTTACTTAGTAATCAAATTTATTTACCACCCATATCACTATCTGACTTGATTTACATATAAAAACATTTATACAAAATACTGTATACAAAGTTAAAAATACAAAGTTAAGCTAAAAAAACAAAACCAACCCAAGGTTGCATGTCATTATTGGATCCCCATACTAGTTGACAGAACCAGATCTTAATTCTCTTTCAGAAGGCCAGAAAGGGAATTAAGTATAAAAGTATAAAAGGTCATTTTAACTGGTTGCCTACTGGGATAATCAGCTTTTTTGGTTGTCATCCTATAATTACATGCTGCTTTGCTTAATTTTTTAGAATGCCTTCCCATTAGCTGAATTGATTTATATATAACCCCCAAGCAACCTACTTTTTGCTTGATTGACATTTTTGGTAAGTAATGCAGCATATTTGTTAGCTGACTTGGGCTGGTCTCTTAAGATTTCTAAGATTTAAAACAAACTGGTTACTGTAAAGCCACCATTAATTCTAGCAATGCCAACAATTCTGAAATCCCTAGATGTATTTGCTTTTCTACATACAGTTTCAGCCTTGTATATATATCAAATAAATATAATCACCCTGCACACATATTACGCTCTTGTGGTCTGGCAGAGGAAGACCAAAAGCTCAATTTCTAAACTTGGTTTCCTTTCACTAATAGATTACTTAGTTTCTCTACAGAATTAAGAGGAATAAGAAAGTACACAAGTCTGTTTGTTCATTTGCACAGAATTCTACGTATTTAGCTGTTTGCAATATTTTGTGTATGACTAACAAATGTAATGCATAGACAAGACTGTTCTAATGTTAAATGGTTGTTAATATTTTGTTTCTTCAAGTCAGTGTTGACTCTTGGTGTCTGCAGTTTTCTTGGTAATGTTTTCAGAAATGGTTTGCCCTTGTCCTCTTCTTAGGACAAAGAGAGTGATTAACCCAGGGTCACCCAGCTGGCTTTGTGTCTAAGAGTCATGGGCTGCATGAGGCCCCGGACATCTAGTAGTGCAGCCCCCACTATAAAAATATAAAGAGGACTATGGACCACTGAGCAACAGAGCAGTTCTTTTTTTTCTTTAGCCCAGGTAAGAAGCTTCTGATGTCGTTTGTTGTTCAGGAGCGGCTTGACAAGAGGAATATGACATTTGAGGCCCAGGTTCAGGATCCATTTTTGTGCGGTGGCTCAGTCCATTCCTTGTGAAAGTCCCCAACACTTTTGAATGGCCTTTTCCTGATAATCCTCTCCAGGCTGCGGTCATCCCTGCTGCTTGTGCACCTTTTTCTTCCACACTTTTCCCTTCCACATAACTTTCTATTAATGTGCTTTGATACAGCACTTTGGGAACATCCAACTTCTTTTGCAATTACCTTTTGAGGCTTTCCCTCCTTATGGAGGGTGTCAATGATGGTTTTCTGCACAACTGTCAGGTCAGCAGTCTTTCCCTTGATGGTGATTCCTACTGAACCAGACTGAGAGACCATTTAAAGGCTCAGGAACCTTTTTGCAAATGTTATGGCTTAATTAGATGATTAGAGTGAGGCACTTTGAGCCTAGAATATTGAACCTTTTCACAATATTCTAATTTTCTAAGACTGTGAATTTGGGTTTTCATGAGCTGTAAGCCATAATCATCAAAATTATAACAAATGAAGGCTTGATCGCTTTGCATGTAATGAGTCTATCTCATATATTAGTTTTTCACCTTTTAAGTTGCATTTCTGAAATAAATGAACTTTTGCATAATATTCTAATTTTTCGAGTTTCACCTGTAGATCATGTCTCCAAAATTTCCTCACTCCCATTTATAAAAGTTTAATTTACTTTTTTGCCAATCCTTATTTTTTTATCTTCTTTGGAGGATCCTAATATTCTTTTCTCCAAAACATGCAGCTGAGAAACGTTATTGAAGGGGGGGGATGCCTTATCATTGTGAACACGGAAAGTACAGGCTGACATCTTGAGCTGATGTTAATTACTACTCTAAACAGGCAGATTGTCTTTCTAGATAGACCAGAGAAATCTCATTTCAACAAGATTGCAAGGCTTGTTTGTATTGATTAGAAAAACATTTTCACTTCTTTGATAGAACTGATTGCTACTGTTTAGCTGCTAGTAAAATATGTTATGTTACTAGTAAATCTGCAGAAAAGCAGGGTTTGGTTCATTATTTTGCAAGCTGTTGTTTTTACGAGAGAAAAACTAGGAACTGCCTACCAGTTATGCCAAGTGTTTCTTAAAGAAAGCTAAATTTAATTGTCATGGATCAAAATGTTTTCTGAAAGAAGGCATTTATTCTGTTAGGTAGTGTTAGAAGAGAATATCTTCATCTGTGGGCTCTGCTCCAAGAAAAGAGACACTGGAAACATGGAGACTGCTTGGAAAGATGGTTTATTGGTGGTCAGATTCACATGGCTTTCTGATCAGAAAAGAGTTGATCTGCTGTGTGTGCCCTGGTTTTGGGGTTTCTCTGAGGTTTCAACTTCCTATGACCCAGGAGGAGTGCCCTGATTGGTTGTCAGGCCCCCAGGGGGTGGGAGTGGGATCTCAGCTAGCTTTGTAGGCTATCTATCAAGCTTGGTTGAACTATGAGTTTGTCCTATGTGCTTCCTTTTGTCTTGTAAATGGGAGGCTGAGGGCTCATCCTGCTGTCCTAGGGTGAGGGCATTTGCCTATGAAAAGACCAACTATTTCTTTATCTCTTTAAGTGCAGGGATCTGCTGGGGGCTATTAAGAGTGAGTCAGTTTCCTGCCTAAAACATGCTTTTTCTATTCATGGAAATATAATATTGTGTCTTTATTTTTCCTAAAATATTTCATTCTTCTGGGAGGGGGGGTCAGTGCTAACTTCCTACAGTAGCGCAGGATACATTGCTTTAACCCAAGGAAAGCCTTTGGACAATAGCTGGGTTCTTTGTCTACATCCATGTGTATAATTTGTATAACTCTATTTTATACTATGATTGGAATTCTTTCTAATTGTTAATTTAAAATGCATTACTAAGCATGAAATTTAGAACGGAGTCCTTATTTAATGAGTTTAGACTTGCATTATTATGGCTTTGGTTTTGACCTTTATATTCCTTCTTAACATTTTCCTGTAATTCAATATATTTCCTTCATTATGTATTAGACCATTTGTTACATTTAATGTTGTTAGAGGAGTTTTCTATAATGCTTTTCAGGCAGCAGATTCCCCTCAAGAAAGCTTAAGCCACAGTATTAAAGATAAATAACAAAAATAAGTAAAACTGCAGTCCAAAACCACAAATATATTAGTACGTGATTGCTTTGAAACCTGGTACTTG
Organism: Calamaria suluensis; assembly: GCA_032468135.1. Lineage (NCBI taxonomy): Eukaryota > Metazoa > Chordata > Lepidosauria > Squamata > Calamariidae > Calamaria > Calamaria suluensis. Next base: position 124,995 of record JANHFP010002017.1, on the reverse strand, counting down.
ATTGCTTTGAAACTTGTCAAATTTGGTATTTGAAGTCTAGATTGAAATTCAGTAGATAATAAAAAGTCTGACTTCTGCTTAGTTAACTGCTATAAAAATGAATGCTGTCACAAAACAGGTACATGTGAGGCTAAATATGATAATATATATGGAAAACATCATTGATCACAATGTTCTAGTTAAGTAGAGATAGAATGACTACATAGACCTGGCAGACGGATGGAAGAACTGTAAACATAGATGAGCAATAGTAAAAGCACATCCTACTGCTGAGAAGCGGCTGTCGTTGTGTATTTAATATACACAGTGAAGTGCAAGACAAAATAGGTTTGCCTTCATAACTGCATTTCTAACTTTAGGAGGCATATCTAGTTCAAAAGCTGGGTGCCAAGAAATAATTTTGAGGAACACATTAAGACAACAAAACCTACTGAATAGGAAAGCAACCAAACTGCATTATGAGAATTAAATATATACTAAAGAAATACATAGAAATAGTAGAGGAACTTTATGAATGTGTGGGTCTACTGAAGATATAGGATAAGAACATGAGTGACATGCCTAAGCACAAAAATGATACAATGAAATCCAATTGAGTCCAATTTTTTATTTGCTTGCACATAACAGACAGAATCTCACCAGACTAAAGCTATACCGTCTGCACAAGGCCTTATTTGGGAGCCTCTTTCTGGAATATGTTGCCTCCTCCCTGGAAAGCCGCAGTGGAGTTTCCCCCACTGTGTCCTTCCTATCCCTTTCTTTTCCAGGTGCATATTCTGTCATAATGTGCTAGAACAGACTTTTTTAGGAGGTTAAGCTGAACAACTTTGTTGTGCCAATATTGCTGGAGATGTGGGTTTCTCCTTGATAGTATTTATTAACATTCATAGGAATTCTGAATTAATATAAACATTCTAAATATAGTGTGTCTACACTTGTCTGAATAAGCATTAACATTCAGGCAAGTTCAAATGTACTGCCACAATCCAAAACACCAGAAAAAGGAAATCACCTATACAACATCTTCCAGCAAAATGGATACTCACACAACTTTATCAAAATGGTTTGACCATGTAGACCACTATAGCACAGCTAGCACAAGTTATGAAAAGGTTAACACTAGCAAAGATAAGAACAACTCAGAAACAACAGAATATTATAACCATATAACATCACCCATCACTATAGGACACAAACAAACTAAAGTCCTCCAATGTATCTTGGGTAAACCAAAAGACTCAGGACCCAACACAACACAACACAACACAAAAAGAACAGGAGTCATCTAGAAGATAGGACTGCAACAGCTACTATATAGGACAGACAGACCACATCCATGAATACCAACTAGCAATCAGAGGACACAATGGACACTTCTTAATCTCACAAACATGGACCATAGTTTCAACTGGGAAATTGTGAATATCCTAGATTAAGCTAATTTTTTTTTAAATGTAGGGAATGTTGGCCATTCCAACAGAAAAGCCACCAATAAACACAGAGGTAAAGCACATTTACACAATGTGTAAGGTCCTTTAAAAGAGACAATAAAAAAGCTAAGGAAACAAAAGGACCAGAATACATCCTTTCCAGCAGTCAACATTCGTATTAGCAGGGATTAACACCAGGCAGCCAAGCAGTATTTCCTAATCAAGAAACTACTAAGAAGAAAATCATACCTCCTGGTAGGGCAAGCTACTGCATATAAAACTCCACACTCACTATCGTTGATGATGTTATCTTGTTGGGTAATTAAAGGTCTGCAAGCATACAGCCAAACTCGGAAAGCACCAAGAACTCCACAGTTCAACCCTGAGTTACATAAGGTAGTGGCCAAAATTGCTAGTTGTTATTCATGGATGAACTCTCTACTTTGTTTAAGGATTAGAATGAATTAGAATAGAATAGAAAAGAATAGAATAGAATAGAATAGTTTATTGGCCAAGTGTGATTGGACACACAAGGAATTTGTCTTGGTGCATATGCTCTGAGAGTTATTTCAGATGACTTTATATCACAAAAGTGGCTATTGCTGGCATTCAGATATATATTTTTTTTTTGGGGGGGGGCTTTACAGTTTGAGAAGAAGACTATGGGGCAGAGTCAGTTTAATATGTGCATTTCACAGTTTGGGGAAAATAAATCATTGCAAAGAATGCAGTAAGAGACTTTAATACCATGATGTACTGTGCAATTCTGTATTAAAAAAATACGACACTGACCTATTTGATATTGTTTTGCTAGCTAGCTCTGAAATAAGTCTTGGATAATTTAGAATTTTGAAAACCTGAGATATAATTATTTGCTTTACAGTATTTTTTATTTTAATTTCATAAGATAGAGCTGTGTATAAAATGCTTCTCTAAGTGCTGAAATACAACAGTATTTCCTTTATTTCCCTATTTCAGCTGAACTTGATACAGAGCATGTTCAGAAAGTGCTGGACATGGAGCATACCCAGGAAATGAAGTTAAAGGAGCGGCAGAAATTCTTTGAAGAAGCTTTCCAGCAGGACATGGAACAGTACCTCACCACAGGCTATCTGCAGATAGCTGAAAGACGGGGCAAGTATTTGAAATTTTTCATTTTAAGACTCCAGGTAAATCTCTCTCCAGCTAAATCACAAAGCAGACTCACTGAGCTGCCCCAGCATTCCATTGGATTGTATACTCTTTTTATGTCTTCCATCCTATAATCTTACTCAAAAAGATTAGAGTGAGTGATGTGCTCAAGGGTACTCCTTTTCAAGAAATGAGATTAGTTGATATTAAGTTTAGTCAGAATGAAAATCGGTGTGTTCTGTCTTATACCTTTTGCTCTAGTTTTAAGACTATAGAGTGGTCATTGTGACAGTTGTTCATCTGGGAATAGATGGCAAGAATTAATGTATATTGCCTTGCTTCAAACTGTAAAACAGAGAAGTTATAACTTACATCCCCTGTTTAACTACTTTCTTGCAAATCAGTACAGCTGAAACTTGCTGAACCGTAACTTCTATCTTGCTTCTCATCAAGAGAAAAGGTTAATCAGAAATCGGCTCTACCTCAAAGGAACCAAGTAAATAAAGAAGAATTGTGCTTCTCCCTAATGGGAGAGCCCATTAGCAGGATGTGAACAGATAGGGCTCTCACTTGAGTTCTCCAATTATTGCTGTGATTACTATTGTCTTTGATATCTCCAAATGACCGCTGGAACAAGACGTTGACATTTGCATTACCTTTTTTATGGAAGCTGTGGGCATTGTTGTTTCCTATATTGATTACTTGCATTATTTAATGAAACACTGTATAAAAATATTCTTTTATCTGGCTTGAGCTTTGCTTTATTCTACTTCATTGGATCATGCAAGGGAGGAAGACTTCCTGTCTTTTTAACACCATATATAATTATGTGTCTTTCCTTAAGAATATCCTGCCTTGAAGGATGTTTATTTCTGGCATAAAGTCAACCTGGTCGTAATCCAAGACTAAGCCTTATACCAACCCATATCCCCCTTTCTTTTCTTTCTATACCAGGCTGTACCGTGGGGTTTTTTTCTTCCTCCTAAGGTAATTCATTCGGACCCTTCACAATGTCGGATGATGTTCCAGCAACTTTGTTACATATTATACTTGAAACTTTGAAATGTAAAACAGGTTGATAGAAAAGTTACTTAGTGCTTCTATTAGTTAGTGGAAAATGGGACCAAGAATGGACCTTGTTGGAATGTTCTGTTGTTTCCTGGAATGTCTCATCCTGAGAGCGATTAGTTTTCTATAAATCTGGATCATTGATTCTACTTCTAGAACAGGGGGAGTGCCTTCGCATCAATATGTTAAAGGAGGGGTGTCAGACTGGATTTCTTGGAGGGCCGGATCAGCATTGAGTTGTCCTCCGTGGGCTGGCTGGGGGGAGAAGATGGAACAGCTGGCCTCCTCCAGCAACCTGCCGGCCAAACCAGGCCACTGGGGGATGTGGGTGTGGCCCACAGCCCCCCTGCAGCCCATTTGGCTAGCAGGGTGCTGCAGGAGGCCGTCCAGGCAAAAAATGGAGTGCATGAGGGCCACCCACAGTCCCCCCCGCTGCCCATTTTTGCTAGCAGAGACACAAATAGCAGAGGTCTTTTGCTACTTGCAGGCTGGCCCCATGGGCCTTGAGTTTGACACCCCCATGTTAAAGGAAGAGAGGGAACATTCTGAGAAACATAGAACCTTTCCATCACATAATTTCATAGCTACAAATCTCCATGTAATCATTCAATTATAATTACATTTTATTTAACTCAGTGTTAGAAACTTCTAAGAAACTATCTCAATTCTTTATAATGGTTTTCAAATAAACTATTACTCCAAACCAGGGTGGATTTGATTTAAATCACATTGATTTAAATCATGATTTAAATCACTAGTTGGTAAGGCTCGATTTAAATCATTGATTTTTATTAGGGTTGCCACCTCCAGGTGGAGCCTGGAGATCTCCTGCTTTTACAATTGATCTCCAGCTGACAGAGATCAGCTCCCCTAGAGAAAATGGCTGGTTTGAAGGGTGGACTATGGTATTGTACTATGCTGAGGAGTCCTTCCTTCCCCAAACACCGCCCTCTCCAGGGTGCACCCTCTAAGTCTCCAGGTATTTTCCAACCCAGTTTTCTACATAAAGGCTCATTCTTGCTCGCCTTAATATTTACAATCCAGATGAAGGTTTCATTTTAGAATACCAACTTTTCAGGTTAGTTTTAGTTACATCAGAAAACTGATGATTGGTTATTAATTATTATCTCCAGTTTAATAGGTTAGTCAGTAAGACTAGATTTAAATCATGGTTTTCTACATAAAGACTCATTCTTGCTGGTATAATATTAATATTTACAACTAGATGAAGATTTCATTTTTAGAATAACTACTGTTCAGATTAGTTTTACAGTTATAAAAATACTGATTTTGTTATACTATTAGAAACACATTATAGATAGATAATTATGAAATTATTGTGAGATGAACTATCCAGTTTAATAGGTTAATCATTCATATT
>JANHFP010002017.1:87864-103556 GCA_032468135.1 Calamaria suluensis | reverse complement strand
ACAGGAAGGCCTGGAGGAACATTGTCCATGGGGTCGCGATGGGTCGGACACGACTTTGCAACTAACAACAACAACAAATAATGACCAATTTCATATTAAACAGCATGGCACACAATGTGCCTGTGAAATGTTTTGTCTGCTTTTTACAAAAGGCATTCTGTCTGACACTTTTACCTTGGCAGTTTTAAAACCCATGCTTGTCCACTGGGTGGTAGCAAAGTGCACAGTTTCAGAGACATTGTAACCGCAGCATACTTTTGACACAAAAGATCCTGGAAAGCAGACAACGAACTGCCCGCTCTGTTGTACAGTACGGTGCACCTTGATCCCCTCTTTGCACAATACCTCTGGGGTGATCTAAATAGAGAGAAGAAAGGAGACCATCCTTTTAAAATCGTATTTTCCTGCCATTCGGTACTTCCTGTATGAAACCTGATTGTACTTAGAAGTCTTCAGTTTACAGTGTACTTCAGCTCCCATAATCCCACAATCCCTGATCCATAAAACAAAATCGATATCACATAAATTTTAAATGTTGCCATACAAATTGGAACGTCTAGTGCTTATTCCTTAAACGGATGCTATGATCCTGAAAGCAAACACAGCTATTACTTGTTAGTAACTACAACTGATATTGGGACCTTAATCATTAAGTGAAGTGGTCACTAAGTGAAACAACAACTGGGTTTATGATCTTATTTCAGTTTTTCTTTGCTTTACAGACCTGTGAAGACTGTAAATGTGAGGATAGGTCACAAAATTATTTCTTCATTACTCTAATACTTGTGAATGTTCACTAAAAACGCATTTGCCAAGCAAGGACTATTTTACTCTCCAACCTTAGAGGTAGAATTAGACTTTGTGAGATTCCACATTTGGATGCATCAAGAAAGCTACTTTAGGTAGGAGTTTCAATTTTCCAGAAACGTTGACAACATGAGAAAAATATTTCCCAACCTTGGAGGTTACTTTTAATGAAAATCAAAATACATGCCAGCTTTCTTTACCTGTTTACCAACCAAGATTCCAGGAAATATCACCTGTGGTTGGCCCCAGATTGGGGTGGGAATGGAGATTTTGCAGTATCCTTTGCCTGCCATGCTCACCAAGCCACACCCAGTGTGTCAGTAAAAAAAAATGGATTTCACTACGGGGGGGGGGGGGGATGTAGCCTTTTTTAAAAAATGGATGTATGTGTTGTTTGGAGATGTAGCATTGGCTGTATGATATGCTAGAAATTAGTCTGAGAGATGGCATGTCTGTGCTTACAATAGTATCTAATAAGGTGGCTAAGCAGTGGTTATCAAAGTGGATGGATGCTAATGATGGAGAAGATGAGAGAAGCTGTAGGATCCGAAGCTGAAATATGAATAGGTTACCAGTTTGGAAATTATCTTGTCTTCATGGTTTGGGGGAGTCTAGCTATTGTGCTTCATATTACCAGAACAGAGTGAGATGAGGTCCTTGCAGCTGACATGTGAAGACATCCATTTGAAATCAAGAGTGGCAACAGTGGTGGGATGTCATATGGTAGCCATCCACTCAGGGGGACACCTTATGGAATTGGGAGATGGAGCTGACATGAAAGAGGAGACTGAGGGTGCATTCTTCAAGGGAATAATTCATCTGAATAGAATACTGCTAGAGATGGCAAAGAGGTCTTATGGTGCTGTTTTGGAAGATTGGCCTGACATTTGGATATAATTTTGCCTGATTTGGACTTGGACTGCCAGAAGAGGAGACCCAAAGCAGCAGTTTTAGTAGTTGTTGGCAGTTGGGTGAGTGATAAAAAGGTTGAACACAGAGGCTTCTAACTTCCTTTTCATTTGGACTAACCCCAGGTGAAACGGCATAGTTCTTTGTTTTAATGATAATAGTCTTATGGTTATTCTTATTGGTTGCTGTGTTTTAATATTTTAACTCACCCCAGTGGCTTTTATAAGCATTAATGTATTACTGTGGTTGTTTTAATTGTTCTAATATTATAAACCACTGGGAGTCTTTGGAATATTTTGTGGTATATCAGTGTAATAAATCAATAAAAAACCCAATCCTTTTCTTTTCAAACTTATAAAAATGTTCTTGCTTTAAGAGACAACAGAAAAATGAATATTTTACAATTTGGAAAGCATATACAGTATCTGCTTTTAAATAAAATATGTTTTGATTACTTATTTTAAATAGTTTAAGTACATTTTTAAGAGGAAATACTCCCAAACCAATTTATAGAAGCAATCCATTGGAGTTTCTTCTCAGAGGTACAACCCACTGTTTAATGGTGGGTCCACCATATGCTGGATTACGGGGTCAAAAGAATGAATGAGTTAGGCATGCATAAGCATAGGCATGCATACTTTTCCCCCCATTTATTCTCCCAGTGTATAGGCAGCCTACAAGAGGCTGTCACCGTCACATATTTTTATTGTAGTGCTATGGCCAAATCATCAGTGTATCCAAATCTGTGTCTCTTTGTTGCTGGCATGTTTAAATTGAACAGTGTGGGTGTACTTACAGAGCCTTGTGGGAGGCCATTGTTTAATCTTCTTACCTTACCTATTTTGTCCCCCATTATTATCTGAAAAGACTTATCGCCCAGCATGTTATTAATTAGTCAACACAGAATTTTGCAGTGGATAATATGGCACAATTTATGCAACAACCCGCCCTTCCAAAATGTGTCATGTGCTACAAAATTAGATCTAAGAACATGGGCGTGGTTTTGAGGCCTCGTTGGAATCCTGCTTCAATAAAGTCTGTCACAATCTGGTCTACACAGCTCCATATCATGTGACGTATCAAGATTTAATTAAATGGCTGAGTTTTACATATATCCATGGCTGTATGTTTTTTTCGTTATTTAGTCCTTGCTTCAAATAACTGTACAACAGGGTTCACTGCTATCCATAAAGTTACAAAACAAAATTGAACTAGATTCCCCTGGACAGAAATTAGAAGTTGACTTACCATGACGTTACTTTCAAGCATTTCCAGTCCTGGAGTGCCATTGGCTTGCAACAGGGTATGTACCACTTTGTCAAGTTTTTTCTCCTCTGCAGCAGGAATGCAATACCTGTTCGCATTTGACACAGAGAGGAAATCACAAAAAGGGATATGAATTCTAGACCAAATAAGGTACTATGCATCACAAGGCAGTGTCCCAAATTGTATCTCCAAAACTGAACGCCAACCTAAGAAGTTAAAAACTAAATTGGAAAAGATGTCATAAGCTTTTGGGGAGGGGGGATTCAATAGTGTTATATTTGGATGGAGTTTAAAATAAGATTAAGTTTCACAATTACAGTATTTAGTAACAGTACATCATGACAATAATGCCAAGTTATATGTTGCCCAAGACAGAGAATATTTTTTTTAATCAGCTGAACAGCACATAGAATGGAAGGGACCCCTTATGAATCTGTAGCCAGAATGCCTCTGTATCCAAAGGCAGATTTTTTTAGGTAAGCGTTTTCAATATTAAATTCGTTAGTTACTTATACATAACAGAATATGTCATCTTTATAAAATCTAGAGTTCATTGTTAAAATCCAAGTAATGTACAACTATCTGCAGCAATAATCTGCACAGTATATATTGTAAGGTAAGATAAAGAATGACAGTAATTTCTCTTGAACAATGAAAAGGCTATCCTTATATAACTGATTAAATAATTGAAGTTAGATTATTAAGAATTTATGTTAAGACAAATCCAAATATCAGATGTTCATATATAGAATTATTTTTTAAAAATCCAAGTAAAATTAAATAGGACATATTTACTTCTGAAATATTATTCTGGATAAATCTGACTTTTACTTGGATATTTTAAAATACAACAACAACAATAATAATTTTAATGTCATTTTACATATACAGTATATACACATACAACAAAACTCACTTAACAACGAAAGACTAGGTCCAATACATATAACAATCCCCCCAAACACACCCCACCCTCCATGAATTCCCTGCCCCTAAACCACCACATTTTACATTTGTAAAATACATTACCGCAGTTAAGTTAGAAAAAACTTAAAAGATAAATCCTAATGCAACTCTATAAAAATGCCTTTCTCACCCAGGAACATAACAGCTATAATTTAGAGTGCCAGGTTAAACATTCTGTTAATCCTAAAATTTTACTTATCTTTGTTATACTTACTAGGATATTTTACAGTGCTAATTTTTAACATTATTGGATCCTGCCTTGAAATTCTAAATAGAATGATTAATGGTATACATTTTTTAAAATAAAAAAATCTGCAGATCCCCAACAAAAGCAAGGGAAGTAGAGCAAAGAAACAAGAGTTACTTACCAAATGCAGTCAGCACCAGTGTGTAAGTAGTCAATATATGGAAGGTGATTTTGGTCTCGAGACCAGCATGAGGTAGAAAAGACCATGCCAATGTTTAGCCAAGGAATTGTCACTCCTAAATTAGTAACATCCGATCAGAAGAAAACATGATTACTGCCAATCTTCTCATTAAAAAAACCCTATTAAATTATGAACTGTTAACTGTTAAAATTATATTGAAAGCAGTATGCAACATTGATGTCCCCTGAAAACTTCAATCTTACCAGAAATGAAAAAAAGAATGACAGATTTTACAAAAATGAACATGATCCTAATTTGATTTGTCAAATCTCTTTTGATCTTGGGTCCTGATGTTAACATGCAACAGTATCTTAACAAATCAGCTCATATAGCTTTATAGTTGAATATGAATGTAGCCTTTACCAGTATATGTAATCCTTGATTTATGACCACAATTGAACCCAAAGTTACCATTGCTAGCTAACTAAGAACAGTTGCTAAGTGAGTTTGCAGACCTTTCTTGCCACAGTTGCTATGTTAATCACTGCAGTTGTTAAGTTAGTAACAGGGTTGTTAAGTGAATCTATCTTTCATTATTGACTTTACTTGCTGGAAGCCAGCTGGGAAGGTTACAGATAGTGATCACATGACCCTGGGACACTACAACCATCATAAATACATGCCAGTTGCCACGTGTCTGAATTTTGATCATGTGACTATGGGTGTGCTGAAATGGTTGTGTGAAAAACAGTCCTAAGTCACTTTTCGGTGCTGTTGTAACTTCAGATGATTGCTAAATGAATAGCAATCTTGAGAGCAGGACTCTCAAGAGCTAAATAATGTCAGTGTTCATGAAACAATGTCTGGAAAAAAATAATATTTCCTTCCTTTGAGGACGCTGAAGATGTGCAATAGGTATACATACTCATTCTTAATTATCTCCATAGATAAATGCAGTTGCACTATTGAAACTGCATGAGAAAATTACAAAGTTTTTTTTACTAGGTATGATATCAAAAATTGAAAACAATAGCAATATCATACCACGATCAATTTTGACAACAGTGTCAACCAGCCTTTGTAAACTAGAAATCACCAAAGGTTTTTTGTAAAGAAAAAACAGTAACAGCAAAAATCTGCACATTAATTGGCATAGCATAAACCTTTTGGGACAGCAAATAATGGAGCTACTTGTGCCTATCAATCACCATACAGACATTAAACGCTACCATGAATGTACTGAATATAAATGAACAGGCTACAACAGATTTGAAGAAGTCAACATGGACACGAACTGCACTATATATTTAGCCTCTACCTCAATCTGATTCTTTTTATAATGCAAGGTTCTGAGTTAAACTCTGGCAAAATTATTGTTAACAGACAACGCAAATCTCAGCAGCCTCACATGAAGAGAAGTCTGCCCATCTGTGTTGAACAGACTGAAGGGTCAACGGATAGCAGAATCACATTTAGTTTAAATATTGCCGTGACAAAAAATTTACTGAACGTTAATCTATTTTTAAACATCATTTATAGATGCCTGGTTATGGAGAAATGCAAAAAAAAAGTGATTTATTCCAAATCTTTCTGAGCGCCAGAACTACAAGTATGGAGAAAGTACATCTTCTTACCAGGCACAGCACCAAGATGTCGCAGGATGGATCCTGTATTATTAGGAAGGACTGTTAGGTTCCACCCATGCCTGTGCAAATTAAATAATATAGATAACTGTAAGCAAATATTAAATGCCAACTCAAAATATTCTGCTTCTGATAGCGAATCTGGAGGAAAAAAATAGTCCTCTTTCTTATTTAAAAAAATCTAAGTGCACATTTTTTTGTACAACTGATCAAAAATCTTACATTTGTTTTCAGTGTTCTGGCTAATTTTTTTTGAAGAACTAAAATGATTAACAAGAAATCGAAAAACTTTCTGAAAACGTTTATTTTTTATAGATGTCAGGACTACTACTACTTCATTTTAATAGCTGTCCTGCCCAATGTAGAAAAGTAAATAAGCAAAATATATAATTATTCATTGATGACAAGAATTACTCTCTGATGACAGACTCTATGCTGGTTGGGAATCATGAGAACTGCAGTTTTAATTCAATTAGATGGCACCTTGTAAAGGAAGGCTAGTATAATACTTTTATGGCTACCTTGAAAGAAGGATGCCAGGAATTAATGGCTAACTATACATTTTCATGCAAAATAGGCTATAATTCAAATTTAAGTACCCTCTGAAATATCATGTTTGGGGAACAAATAAAGTAAACCTAGCAACAATGATTAAATTAATTCAGAACACAACATAGGAAAGCTAACATATACTGGATTCAGCTACTTTATGCAATCAGCCATCCAAATTGTCCACCCCCTCATGTCCCAAAAGGTTTGAAAAAATCTATTCTCGGCAGTAGATTGACTTGAAATATACACTGCCTTTTAAACCTCTTACTTTTCAGTCAAGATAGTACAGGAACATGCAATCTTATGACTCTCACAAAAGAGTCTTTTTCTGAAATTACATGCTTCTCACTTGAGACTTTATAGTTATCAATGCACACCATATCACATGGATCAAACTGAGTAGTACTTCAATAAAACAATTAGTTCCCATTGTTGTACTGGCCAGAGAAGATTAAAAAAATCAAGCAGAATTCTAGATAATGTTGTCATGTATTACCTTGAAAAAGGTTCAGATTTTCCCACAGGGAAGCCACTGCCATGGGTATTAGTGTCCACTTTCCCACAGTGTACTGCTACATGGCAGTCCTTCTGTTCTACTAATCTCCAGTATTCTTGCTAGAAGGGGAAAAAAAGCTATCCAGTTGTAATAGATGTTTAAAATTACGGCCAAATACAGTACATTCAAACATTCTTTACTTTTTTCTTAGAAAAAGAAACTTTAGCAAATGAACATGATACAGATTTCTTAACAAAAGCACATATTATCTTTCTGATCTGTCTTTCAACAGATAAAATGTTTTTGTTGGTGAAAAAATGTTTTTAAGGCATTTAGAAAGTATGCATTCATTTAATATTGCAAGCAGAGGAAGAGAGCATCCTGCCATATCCATGGAAAACATATAAAAGGAGGAAGAAGAACCATGACTACCTAGAACTGATAAGGCATTGAATTAAGCGAGATCCTTTCTGAACATTTTTTTAAAAAATGTATCGATGAGTATCCTTTGCCATACAATGAGCTAAACTTTCCTGGTACAGCTACCAGCAAAGGGAAATTGCTTTGAATTTAACCTTAGGATTTGGTAACTTTCACATGGATTCTAAATTTTATGAGCCAGAGTAGCAGAGACTGCAATAGCTATGAATAATGATGAACCTAACTTAAATCCTCCTACTATGTTTAATGAATGTTTCTGACAGTTGAATGAGTGTATTTACGATAAAGGAAAGAGATTTCAATGAAATATTGGATCCTGAACTTGATAGAAATACACTGGCATGAAAAAAGTCATTAGTGAGGTATACAAACTACAGGAGTATGATAGCTAAATAAGTGTAATACAGAGATATGCATTTGAATAATATTTACACTAGATAAGTATATATAGAATTGTAACTTAACTGTTATAATGATATATTATACCTATTTCTTTTCTTATATTTTAAAGCACTTTTTATCCGTTGCTTTTTTTGAGAATGTACTGTACCTATCGATTAGCTTTGTATTTTGTTCCCTGTCTTTTTCTGTTACTATTTTAAAAGCAATAAATAAATAATAAATATCTGCCTCTTTTTTCCCGACTAAGTGCTTCTCTTTTTTTTCTCTTCAACTTAGCAAGATTTTTACTTGTCTTTAGAGCAACCCTGCTTTTAAAATTACTTAACAGGCAGCATTCATGATCACCTGTCTGCATCCAGTTAATACGAGTTTCCATGTAAAAGCATGATTGCGATTACTTGCTGGATGCTTAGGATTCTTCATAGGTAGGTGGAAAAGCATCTGAGTCCAGAATAAGACCGGTTTTAATACTAGGACATTTCTCACCTCTATTTCTGCGGCTGTGGGGTCTTTGCTGAAGCACATACTCATGACGTTTCTTGCCGTTCGGTAAAAAGTTGTTAAAGAAACAGACCTTCCCTATGAAACAGGAACAAAAAGGGGAAGAATTATGATCCTACATAATTTTTTTCCAAATATCATAATGCAATTAAATACCGAAAATAGGGGGGAAAAAACAAATGATTTGAAAGAAAATTTATTCTGGCACTCATGATATTATTGCTCATTTTTTTGTATTTCCAGCTACTGAGTCCCGTTTCACAGACAGTTGGTAAACAGGTTACGCTACAGATTGTTTTTCTATATTCCAATCCATCCCAAAATGCTGGCATGTATCTCAACATTCTAACAGATGATTCTCCTCCATTATTTATTATTATTATTGTTATTATTATTGTTTTGTCGCACAGTTAGCTAGATGTTCAGACTGGATTTGGTATTTTTCTCTATTTATTGAGTCTTTTCCAAGGACCTTGGGATAGGCAGTTGTGGATGTTTGGTGGTGCTACAGATATTGTCACAGGATGTAAACTGTTGTACAGTAAAGCCACCTTTTGCAATTGACTGATGGTGAATTTTTCAATGCCGATGGTGTTCAAGTGGTGCTCCAGTTATTTTGGGATTATACCCAAGGCACCTATTACTATTGAGGCTACCTTTGCTTACTTTTGCCACAGTCTTTCTATTTACAAGTTATTTTGTATTTATTATTATGATTGGTCGCACAGTCAGGCAGATGTTATCATGATTAAAAAGAAGAAAAGGGAAAAATAGAGAAGGCAGCATTTTCTAGATACTGTCCCCCCCCTTCCTGGTTCTTCAAATGATTAGCCTTATCCAGAAATCTTTTGGTTCCTAAAAGGCTCATTCAATCATATTTTATGGTATGTATCAAGAAGATTATGCCTTCCTGATACAGGCAATTGCCAAGCAAGGAAAGAAAAATAATAGCAACTCCCCCCACCCCAACGATTTCTAAATGGCAATTCTGAAAATTGGTTCTGAAAAAAAAACACCACAAAGATACTTCTTTAGAAATGTACTGGCAAGCCTTGATTTCAGGGAATTATTGCAGGCAAGGTAGAAAGTTAGATAAATTTCCTTCTGCCACATATATTCTGAAATCATGCCAGACATACAAAGCTAGAGATTCAAAACCAAATTAAAAATAACAATATATTCAGTATTTATCTGTATTTACCTAATATATTACAAAACTGAACTAAAATAGTTTTTGTTAGAAATAATAAAGAAACATTACAAAAATGTTCACTTTATTTAATTTTATTTATTAAATTGTGAACCGAGAATGCATCACGATTACACAGCAGTGACGTTTCTCTTTCATTTAGCTACTGCTGCAAAATTTGCTTTCAATTGGAGTACATCTGTGGCAATTTCCCATAGTTCTCCACCAACATGACTAATGCTGGCTAGGAGTTACAGAAACTGAACTCCAAGTATGTGGAAGGCATAAGATTGGAGAGGCTCATGCATGGCTAATAGCTCGGTAGGGGGGAATATGCCAGTGTTTCTCAATCTAGTATTATCTACATGTTTAAATACAACCCCATCATCAAGAGACAATTGGAATTGTAGTGCAATGGAAAGGTCATCTATTTATCATATGATACATTATGTCTTTATAAAGACAGAGGATCACCAAGTAGAACTGTACTGGCAACATTTTGAAATGTGAATTATTCTGCCACAAAAGGTTTTGCTTATTTCAATGCCATACATTTTCAAGAGTACTAGTGGGAGAATGTGTACTATTTTTTTTCCACAGCTGCCTGGATTGTGGAACTCAAAGCTGGTATTCTGTATATCATGAACATGCAACCAGGGATTTTTTAAAAATCTGTTTTCTATCAACACCTTAAATTAGTTCAATTTAATCTATTGATATATTCCAATCAAATTATATCTATTGCTTTTTTTATTTTATTTTATAGGGTGTGCTGACACAAAAAAGCCAATCATTTATAAAACCCATAAATAGTTTTCATTTCAGGGTAACATTTTTCAGACTGTCTTTGATACATTAATTGTATGATTATACAATTTAATATCTGTTGCAAATCATTTGCTTTCTCAGCCAAAAACATGCATATAAAAAACCCCATGCATATTCATTTCTCAAACCAATACCTTACCATAGGCATTCTATATATGTTTGTCTATAAATAAACTGAACTACTGAACTGAAGAACATCAGATGTTCTTGTCATACTCCATGCTCAATGGCAAACTTTGGTCCTAGGCATTCCAATGATTTTTACACATGCTCTACTTCCTTTACACAGCATTCTTACTGGATTCAGCAAACACCACCAACCATAGCTCACACCTCATCTGTTGATCATATGCAGTCCATAAATCAACAAATGTACAATAACGTTTCTTCCTTCAGCCTGATGAACTGCTGAAGAGGAAAAAACTGATCTACACATATTCCTTGCACAAAGCCATGCTGCAGACCTTGCTCATTATCTCTCCTTGCACCCTTTTAATCATAACTCTGCCAAACATTTTCTCAGGCACATTTAACAAATTGCCCCCTCCTTCAAATTTTACATTTGCTCTTCCAACTTTCCTTTTGTAAAGGAGTTCATTCTTCCACTCATCAGACAAGAGTTATTTTCTTTACAAACAGATTAAACTAACTGAAGCCACCCCATAAGGGCACCTAATATATATTTTAACTTTTCTTCGCTCAGACCAACCTCACCTACAACATTATTTAATATTTACAACATTCTCATAGAAAGAATGTAAGACTTCACCATTTTTCCTTAGATTAATTAATATTTCTAGCACTTCTTTCTATTTTACTCTTTGGAAATTACAGTAACTACCATTTTCATTCAGATCTCTAACATTGTCCTTCGCATTCCCTCAGTTCAGTTTCACCCTAAATGAGTTCTTATTACTGTTTTAGCCTTAATTATTTACACCCTGTAAGGATGCTTAAGGGTTGTAGCTGTGATGGCTTGTAAGATGGTTGACTGATTAAATAACTGAATTATCACATCTGCTTGGGGATTTCTCCTGTAAGCTGGGAGGCAGTTTTGATTCAGCTTTGGAGACTGAGAGGGCCACAGTGTCTTGATGTAATTATTTCCAAGCTGCCCAATTTATGATCCATGGTTTATTGAGGATTATTGACAGTGAAATGACATAAGAACCACTCAGATCACCAGTGGACAAAGACAAAAAGTAAATCTGAGCATGGTTTTGCTAAAATCTTAACACTTGATGAGTGAGTGAAGGGTGGTTGGGAAAAGTCTTATAATGTGATCTGGGATGCATTTTGGCTCTTGGAAAGTGGTTGGTATTCTCTAGCATCTACTTCTTTGTTTTCTTTCAACAAGGCGCTAGATGTTTCTCCTGCTGTTTCATTGCATGGCAACGGCAACTCCCGAGAAAAGGAAGAACACAGAAGCACAATATGATCCTAGATCACTGTCACCTCCACTTTCCAAGTGGTGACTAAGGCTTCAATGAAATTAAGTATACCACAACCTCAAGAACAGGGGTGAACAATTAATTTCCCCAAGAGGCCACATGAGAAACTGGGACTGATGTGGAGGCCTGTCCCCTGCTCTATTTTACCGCCATGCTCCCATTGTCCCAAAGCTGCCACCTGGACAGGACCAGCCGAATGTGCCCAGAGACCATAAAATGCCCAGGTCTGTTCAGGAACAACTTCAAGCCCCTTTTGAAATCCAACAGGTCATTACACTGTTGTAGAAAATAATAAGATAGGTTTTATTACCTGCAGAGGCATACAGGACTCCAAAGTAATCAAAGATCTGACTATGACCAGGGACAAACATTCTCCTCACTCACTAAACCAGAAGTATGCCAATTAAACCCAGCTATTTATTTCTACTTTGTGTTGGCCTGGAGATGCTGTGGAAGTCTTGACAGTCTGGAGACTGTCATGGTCAGTCAGAATTAAAAAGACTGAGGTAAAGTCCTAAAAAGACCAGATGGGTTTAGTCCATAAACCATCTGGTTTTCTGTGGGCTCCAGATTTAGCTCTGCATGAGATGTCGACTTGTGACTTCTCCTGAACGCATGACTCCTGCTGGATACAATATGCAAATTATTGTCATGGTAAGAGAAGCCATTGTCCCGCTTCTGTTGGTTACAACTTGAAGTCCAATATGAAGTGGGAGGCCCTGGTGATAGTATCTCATGTCCTTATAAACTAGCTTCTCAAAATACTTTATATGAGGCTTTTTTCTAGAAGAGCTCCCAGTGCAGAACACAGTAGCCCAGATGCTACTGAGTGAGAGCTGCACCATCATACAATACAGATAGTGATAGATTTCTGGGTGCAATGAAATATGTTGATGGTAATCTTTACAGGATATAGCTTTTATTATGTCTAGGACCACTTTTTCCAAATGTAACTGATCTATTTAAAGTACTCATCCCACACAGGGAGGCACAGGGTTCCTAATGCATATTACATGAAAGGTTATGGGTCCCAAAGGCAGTGGTTTTCCCCCCTGATGATTCCCTGATGCAAGAAGTGCAACCGCAACTCAGTTTTACTGGGAAAATGCTGAGGCTTCTAATCCTCAAACTACTTTGCAGGGCTACTTCTTGGCTAGGATATACACGCAGAGTGGTAACACTGCTCAAAGCATTTTTCCTAGCCAAAATCTAGCTTGGAGCACCTATCCAAAGAAATGAAGGAAAAGAAAGCAAAGTAATTGGTTATTACAAAATGTTATGTGTCGATTACAGGAAAAGAGGCAATGAAATTTTTAAATCTCAGATTTTCATGTTTGTAAATAAAAGGAACAATTGTGTGAAATATTTGTTGGGCCAATTTAATAATAAACAGCATTCAAAGCACTATTTCACAACTATCCAATCTGTGTCTGTAATTTGGGGCTTGCCAAGGCTGTAAAGCTAATACCAACAGATTTTGAGTACTTGCTTGTCAATTTTTGCCAAGAAATTGAAAGCAAAAACTATTTTAATATTGAAATAATAGAAAATGCATGTAACTCAGGTTTTAGATTTTGGCAGTGGTTTTAGACCACTTAACTTTTTCATTCGTCATAAAGAAATCTCCAATGAAAGCTTTCTCTTGCCCTTCTTAAACTCCAATTATTGCCTACAATTTATACTCATAAAATGTTACTTTGATTTTAAATAGAAAACTATGTTACTTTGATTTTAAATAGAAAACTATGTAGTATATATGAAAATATTGAATTTGATTTTTGGCTCTCTCTCAAAACTTCTGTATAGATATGGAAAGGATTTCTTGGCCAAAAATTTAAAAAAAAATGTCCGAACATTTGTGTTTGAAATTCCTGGATTCAGATACATTCTAAATGCTGTGTGAACTTGGCTTTAAGAATGACAGAGCTTATAAGCTACCTTTCCTGGCTAAAACTGAAACTATGACTTGGGCTTGCCCTGCAAAGCAGAATTAATCATGATTGCATCTGGGTTTCTAAATCCTACTTTGCAAGCAGAAACTACATTTTGGTACACAGTGAGGAATGGTTGAGGTTCTTGAGGTTACTGCATATAGCACTAAAACAGAATTTAAATCTCTAATTGGCCAGCTTGCAGGGCTGGACTCTTTAGTATTATACATACAAATATAATCAGGTATTGTTTTCCAAATACCTATTTTTTTTCTATTTGAGATAGATTAAGTCCACCATTACTAAATTGCAGAAAAGCAATGCTTTTAAGAAAAGTATTGAAATAGCCATGCAGGCACATATTACAGTGAATAGACCCTTTTGCTTGGCATTCTATTTTTACAGATATTTAGCTATAAAAGCTATTTCATGCTACAATACTATTTTTTTTGTTCTTAAGTATTAAATGAGGTTTACTAAGGTCAATGTGCAAAAAAGACCCAGTCATTGTTATGTTTATACTTAGTTCACTTGGTTCTGGTAACCGAGTTTAGCAGAATAACAAAAAACAAACTTGTAGACATTTTAACAAAGCTAATATAGCCAGGTGCATGAGAGTAACTCAAGCTATTGCATTAGTTAGCATCCATGTACTTTTAGCTGATTGTGACAAATTGTTGCTCTTTGCTGCAGCAGCAAACAGAATACTTTCTAAGAGGTGATTACAGCCTCTGGGAGGGGGTAGAATATAAAATATGCTGTCAAATTGGATGTGACTCAAATGTAATATTATGGAAAAGAAATCCATAAAGATAAAGTAACTCAAAGGAAACAAACACAGGTTAGCAGGGAGAAGGAGGCCTCACGGACTATACCGATCAGCCAGGTAGTTTAATTGTAATTTTAAAGTGGGTTATGTCTATTGCATTTTAATTGTTGGCTGTGAACCGCCCCGAGTCCGAAAGGAGAGGGGCGGTATACAAATGTAATTAAAGTTCAAGTAAGAAGCCACACTCTAGCCATCTTTGAAGGTTGGTGAATATGTACTGGTCATGTACATGGTCATGTTAATGGCAGCATGCTGGCTGACTGTAAGATGTAAGATGTAAATAGTGATAATTGTAAATATCTTCTTTGTAGTGTTACAAACTATGTTTGAAACATTATGTATGTTTAAGTAAACCTGGATATTTAGTTGTATCTAATCAGTATGCTTCTGTGGTTACTCAAGGACCTAACATGTATGTTCAGTAATAATGTGGAAGCCCTCCCTGAGGACAGGGGTCGAGGCACAATTAAGGTTGGCTCATGAAGGCACAAGTTGGCTGGATTCGCACACCTACACTCACCTTCACCACACCCCAACGATGTTGCGCAAATCGCAATGGCTGACTTCCCATGAAATGTAAGCCGAAACACAGCAAAGATGAAAGCGTGAAAACAGTGTTTATTTCCACATCAACCCAGTTGTGTTTTATCAATAGCTACGGGGACCTCTTAATACCGGAGGGGAATGGATTTCCAACGTTCTTTGTACTAACAAATCTAAAGTTACACTCTGCCTTTCTACTGGCACTCAGGAACAGAACCTGTGAACTATATTCATAAGCGACGCGATTTATTGGTCCTTAGCCAACATTGCTCTCCGGTTTCTCCTCGGTGAAGAATTAACCGTGTTTATTTTAAACTGTAAGCCCAGCATTCTTTCTTTTCCACCTGAATGGTGGCCTAGCTCCGCAGATTAGAACCCTTTTTTTTCCCCTAATAAAGTTAATTTTAACTTGTAAACATTTACAGAAAAGTCTGCAGGCTAAAAAAAGGACCCTGGAATCTTGCCCAAGTAAGACATTGTCATTTTTTTCCCCACTACCTGAACCACAAATGCTATTGAACTTGAAGGATGTTTCTCTGGATTTAGAAGAGAGGGAGGGAGAGGGAGAGA